>JAJGOT010000232.1:1062500-1162500 GCA_022457155.1 Cladopsammia gracilis
ACACCAGACTGAATTTCGGCTGGGCTGAAAATTTCTTCATGTTATTGCAAATGTCTCTTTGGGAAGCTTTGTTCAGGAAGTGAGGCTGAAATCTCAGCACCCCTAACCAGGCTGAAATTTCAGCCCAAGCTGAAATTCACCATGTAATTGGCCCCTTAAAGAGAGAGAAGATGAAGTAAAATAATCTTAATGTTTATGGCGCGCAGACATGAAAACACACACACATTCATTTTGTGGGCAGATGAAGTAAAATAATCAAATAAAGCAGGGACCAATACAATGTGTCTGCATGGTGTTGGTCCCTAAGTGTTGGTTTTGGAGAGAGAATACGAAGTACATGTAACAGACTAAAAGTATGGTGGGAATCAATTCCATATGACTATTTTAGAAGCTTGACCGCAATGATGACTGAGGGAGTTGACTTGTAAGTACATGCACATGCATGACTTTAGACATTACTTATGGCAGAATAATTCATTGCATTTAAAACATTTTGCTATTAATAACTTGCCTACTGCAACAAAATAATGTTGTATAAATTACTTTGTAGTTCAATTTTATCCTTAGTTCAATTTTCATTTTCCTTTGTCCTTTTCTATGTTAATAAATGATAATGAATATAAAACAAAGGAAAATGAAAATTGAACCAAGGATAAAATTGAACTACATGTACAACATAAATATCGTACATTTATTTAGCAAGATGTGGGTTTAAACTTCATACATGTTAGAGGATTTGTGTTGTGTGCATGGTACAAGAAACAGTGCTACCTAAATCATCTCTATATGGGGTACACTGTGTACTTACTAGATCATCCTTTCTCTGATGCTCCTGAACAATACCATCCATAAATTCTGCTAACACTCGATCTCCTGTAAGACCAAAAACAATTTTTTAAATATAATAATTAGTTTCTTAGTAAAGTATGGTAGTCCTTAAAAACTGGCAGATAAGCTGCAACATTTTTCACAAAGTTTTTACTCAAAATTGGGGGTGTGGCTATCTGCGAGAATATGTACAAAAGATTGTGGTATATAAAGTTAACCTTTCGTTTTGAGTTTTGAAATTACAGTTGTAAGTCGATTAATTTTCTTGATTTGAGGTATAAATAATATTATGTGAAACAATTTTTTACTATTATGTAGAAAAATGAGCCTTGTTTCCCTTGCAGAGAGCCTCGGAGGCCAAAAATCAAAGTAATAATATGCATCACCCCCCCCCTCCCCCCCCCAAAAAAAATTACCTGCAACATATATATCACAAATTAAATGTTAGAAAAATTACCTTACAAGTCTGATGCACTTACATAATTACACAAATAAGTTGAGCACTAAACCTCCTTTAAAAAAACATACAGTAAGGTACAGTACAGTGCTGTTTATTACATCTAGCTTAAGGAGGTTCATACCCATTTCTTAAGTCCACACCCTTTCAATTTTAATGGGCCATATATTTTGTTGTAGTGCATAAAAAGACAAGCCGCTTTGCATACAAACACACAATACATTGAACTTTATATATGGGAGTATAGGATTTGTTTACATTGGTCCTTCCATGGCAATGGAATGGTGACCCTCCAAAATTCACAAGTCGCGTCAGAGTTTCTCTAGACCAAGAGAATTTTTTGAAAAACCCGCTAGTGGACTAATAGATTAGACCATGGGCTTCAACTGGACAAAGTTTAAAAGAAATGTATGGGAGCATTTTGAAAATACAATGCAGTCAATTTTTCCAAGAAAAAAGGCTTTTCTATTAGCTGTCTTTTTCTAAATTCCCAAACTATGCTTTAAAACTCCTTTCAAAGCGATTTCTTTGCATTCACATTAGATATTGATCTCTTCTAGTAATAAGAAAATTTAAGAGCAATTGACCTAACCGATCGCATATTTTCCCATTAGTTTTCAAGGGGTTCTGTTGTTAAATAATTAATGTTTTCAAACCACATTCATTTTTCAAACCTTGTATATTCAACAGCAGTTGAAAGAGTTGCTTATGAGGATCAGCCTTGGAAAACATTTCAGGGCTCAACAAACAAGTTCTACAATAGAATTAAACAAGTTAAAATATTTCATAAAATTACCTAAAATTGTCAACTTCAATCAGTTCATTATTTTATACAGTACTGTGCAAAAGTACATTTAATGAGTGAATATTCAAAAACATATTGCTGAACTTTCAAGCAAACTTTCGCACCATTATCACAATAATTTGGTGAAAGTTTGGCGAAAATTCGCAAAGCAAAACAAAAAATTGAAGAAGTAAATTTTCAAATCACCAATTAATGTCAAAGAGATTTCGCCAAAACGAAACAAAATAATTATTGTCGAACTTTCCTGCAGAAAATACAAAGTGTTGCAGCTCCAGTTTGTTAAAGCAAAGATTGTTTTGTTAATCTCTTCGCATATTTCAATGTATCTTTGAAGAAATGTAATAAATCTCTCTTAGTACCAAAAAATGTTTCTGTTTTAACGAAACTAGTGTGGGACAAGCGTGGGACAAAGAAAAAAAAGGAGAAATATTTTGAACACTATTCTTGAAAATATTCAATGTAAGTACAGTAAAATTGATTCTGAAAATAAAATTATGTGTTACGGGTTATAGGTACTTTTATTTAAAAGTATGTTATGAAAACATTTTCTGAATGAAAGTACAATCACCGATTAGAAATACATGTAATCATGTATATAGACCTCTCTTTTTGTTTTACTGCAATTCTACATGTAACAATGCCTGTTTCTATTTTAAAATAAACGAAATTCAAATCCTCACCCTGCATATGATAGTGCCAGTGTTTTTGCTCTGTCTGCCATTTCAAATAGATTGGCATCTTTTTCCTTTGTGTGTAAAAACAAATAAAATTATACATGTATAATGAACAATAAGTTCTTGAATTAAACAACAATAATCCAATATTTTTTTACAATGGTTGTAAAAAAAATTTTGGAATGAAGAAAAAATGTAGACTACATGTTGGATACTACACACTGTATTTTGACAAATCATTGACTCTTTGAGTTAATCACTAAGGTATTCTATTAAAGGGCACTTCACTCTTGAATGTTTGAACCTCCCTGAATGACATCTCTCTAATTAAAGCCACCACCTTTCCATAATACCACACTAATCAAATTATTTGAGACCTCTCACAGTTGAGCACTTCTTCTACCAGGGACCGCGGAGGGGGAGGGGCTGGTAGGGCCGCGGCCCCACCACTTTTTTGCGAATCAAATACTATGATTTTATTCCTTTTTTCGATTTTCAATATGAAAAAAATATTTTTAATTGTCAGCCCTCGATCCCACTTTTCACCTTGCTCCGCGGTCCCTGCCTACAGTGTACATGTAGTAAATGACCACCTTTCCTAGCACTTTCAGTTTGGATGGTTGCTTAAATAAGAGGTTGATCAACTGTACAGTTATATATTTGGAACAGAGAAAATTTGAAGTACATGTACATGTAGCTCAGGGTAAAGTCAAGAAGTGAAACAAATGGTGCTTGGGAGATGCTGCTGATGGACAAACCTTCCATTTTGTGCACTCATCAAAAGCTCTCCTATAACATGATGCTAGGTACTTTACATTTGCTACTTCTCCTGCTTCAATCTCAGCAGTGAGTGATGTCATGCGGGCACCACCAGTGATCATCACATGGGACCGTGGGTGAGACATTGACAGTCTCTCCATGATAGCCTAATGGGCAGAATATTAACGTTTTAATCATCATCATCATCTTTATAAAGTCAGAAAAGCCCATCACAGCTTCACTGAAGGCCTACTATAAAAGAATCACTCAATTGTGCTAGTTTAAAAACTTCAACTTTTTGATACTGTGTTTCTCGTTTTTTTTTTTCTCAACCAGTGTACATGTATTACATGTTCGGTGCTACCCCCCCCCCCCCCCCCCCCCCAATCTTTTGATAACAAAATGAAGTTATTCTGCTATAGTCTCAAGCATTCAAGGACTTTCCAATGATATTCAGGTATTTGTGGTTGAAATTCAAGGACTACAATATGTGCTCAAATCATTTTCAAGGACTTTTCATGGCCTGCAGAGAACCATGTGAACAGAATGGCTCCCTGGACTGTAAGGTAAAGTCGCACTCGGGCCACAGATGGCCCACACGGCCGGAGCTTAACCTGGTTTCCGTAGCATGAAGCAACTAGGAATATTGCTACTCCCCCCTGGATGGGATGCTAGTCCATCGCAGGGTTACCCCCAGCATTTTATCGCCGGTACCCATTTATACACCTGGGTGGAGAGAGACAGTGTGGAGTAAAGTTTCTTGTCTAAGGAAACAACACGACGGCAGAGACCAGGCTCGAACCACGGACCTTCAGGTTGAAAGTCCGACGTGCTAACCACTAGACCACCGTGCCGCCCACTCCCTGGACTGTAGTTAGCATAAAATTACTATAAGCATGTGATTATTATTGTTATTATAATTACTGAAGTCATGCCTGTACATGTACATGTATTAAGTAGACACCTTCATGGAATGCGCTATAGAGTGTCCCATTACTAGCGGAATTCTTTACAGTCAACAAACAAATGAAATTTTGGGTTGTTTGATTAACAAGGGATGTCTGCATTATAATATCTGTCCTGCTAATACAGGTTTGACAGTACAAAGCACTAACCATTACTGGGCTCCAGGGAAGCTTTTGTCAAGTTAGACCATTTGCTACATTGTACATGTAGGTTCACAAGTCATGTGACATAAAATTATTGTAATAATGAGAACATTTAAGAAAGGATTAGTGATTGCCAAAGATAAATTGACTCGATGTTTAATACTCACATAATACTTTTTGTGAATTATACATGTCTGAGTATCGAAATAATATTTATTTTTGAGTTATTTTTAATTAATTAACAAACACTCACTTCATCAATGTTGATCCACTGAAGGATTGGCACTTCAACATCAGAAGCAGTGTTCCTCAAATAGACGCACCTCTTTGGTAGACCACCATACTGTCTTTTCCCTACCCTATTACCATCTAAATATCAATGAGAATCATATTACAATATCAGTCCTGTGCTTATTACTTGTTACTAGTGGTACTACTGTAGTTATCACAGATTAATGAGTACATGTAACATGAAGCAGCACAGAAGTACAGTAGTGCTCGGGGGGGGGGGGGGGGGGGGGTGCTGCTGGGACTCTGAGACCCTTAACCTATACTAGACCATTTTAGCTGCATTTTGCAACTCTATTTTAGACGTAAACACCGAAAAAAAACCCTACCCTAACCTAAATCTATTCCAGGCTTGCTAATTTCCAGAAGTTCATTATCACAGTCTAAGATGCCAGAGGTCAGTAAAAATGCCGTACTGCCCGCCATACTGATTTTTAAATGTCATTTGCCGCCAGTAAACCTTGTCTAGACTAAATTCTTCATGCAACTGACCAGTTTCGCGGAAAATGATACCCTATTCTAGACCAAAAATCTCTGATTACCATACCCTATCCCAGACTAAACTGCCTGAAAACCATACCCTTCACAGCGGCACATACCTATATAGCTCATATATGGGAGTACCCCCCTGGGAGTGCTCCCTGGGGTTTCATTAGTCTGACTAAAATAAATCATAGACATGTATATGCAAATAACAAAAACTTTTAATTATCCATAAAATAACACACATTAACTTACAGTGGCTTGGAAATTTAGCAGTGCTTTAAACACAAGCACAGGAAGCAAAATGTTTACTGGCTGAAAACAGCAACAACGCAAGTGAAATTGGGAGAGCACCAAATGGATTGTTGGAACCGAACAGTGAAATAAATTGGTTCATTGCTCGTCAAACCTCTGTCAGTCTTCGTTTCACTTGCCATAATGACAAAAGTGGCTAGTAATAATTAGTATAATCGTATCAATAACTAAATTCTCGATTGTGATTGGTCATCCGCGCGCCTATTTCTCACGTAATTGGCGCGCGGTCACGTGGGTGTCCAATTACAGCTGTCCAATTACAAAAAGTTGTAATTGGATAGCTGTAATTGGACACCTACGTTGCGCGCGCTTCAATCAGTTGCATTTGAATGGCTCGTTTTTGCTGTTTTCCTTCCACTTTCAAACTGACGGAAAATATCCAAGACGTTTTTAGTACAAAATAGTCGACATAGCTTCTTAATCTCGAATTTGGTTATTGATGCGATTAATTAGTAATTGAACTTCGTGTCGTACAATTCAGGGGAAATCGTGCTCGTAATTTTAAATAGTCCTCGCGCTACGTGCTCAGCCGATTTGAAATTACTCGCCCGATTACTCCCTGAATTGTACTCCACTCAGTCCAATTACTATTACTAATAATATACTAAAACAGTGAATAGTGTTGTTGGCATGCTCTTATTGGCTACTGAAACTCGGGATAGCAAGTGCTATTCACCTCCAAGCATTTGCGTGTGAAAATTGTAATCGTTGACAGGAATAAATGAGTTAAAAATGATCATTTTTGTGCTATAATATTATCTCACTGTTTAAGTATAATACTAAAACAACCATTCACCTCAGTGTTGGTGGCCAGTGGTGGGTATTTACCTCGTTGCTTCGTGGCTTGCTCTCTCAGTAAATAAAATTATCCACCACTAGCAACCTCCACTTCGGTGAATAGTTGTTCTGTTGTTGACATTAATTTAAGCATTTTAGCATTGTATTAAAAGTTCACACAGAACTTCCCTTCCTAGAATTTTGCATGTGGCATGTTACCGGTACATATATTTGTTTACACAATAGCAAACTTCTTCCCAGGTGTTTCTCATTATAGTGTAGGTCTTGAGTGCGTACCAGTTTCCCCGGCCAAAATAATTATTTAAAATGGCGCCAAAATGTACATTGATCAAACAAAAAATTCTGAAATATTTCTGCCTGACAGAATCCCCACAAAACCACAACCAACCAACAGATTAGAATGTGTTCCCCTTCATCAAACACAACAACTCTGAATAATAATATTCAGAGTTACATTGTACACATATTGTGCTAAAAAAGGAGTAACCATCAACACCCACAAATAAGAGGGCTCAAGATAAGCTCAAAATAAGCTCAAAATAAGCAGTCCTCCAGCTTATACAAGTCATGTACCTAAATTCAAATGTTAGAAAAAAAATATAAAAACAATCCAAATTTGAGTCCAGAAGAACATTGGCACATGCAGGGTTCTCCCTAAATTTTAGCTCAGCAGGTAAGAGATTTTTGCTAAGCGGTAAAGGGAAAACTGTGTCTTAAAAATTTTGCGTGGGCAAGCGGTTACGGGCGGTAATAAGTGCTGCTTCAAGCGGTAAATTTTACCGGTTACCGCCTCGCTGATAAGGAGAACCCTGGACGTGGCACAACCCTACTGGTCAGTTCTATTAAATGGTGAGCAGCAATGTTAATGAGGAATTTGACAAGGACAGACAGAACTGGACCAGTCCAGTTTTGTTTTTTGTAGGATAAGCCTATGAAAACCAATTCAAAATGGAAAGTTTGGGTAAAAAGATGCAGCTTATCTGCCAGGTTTTTAGGTACTAAATACACTGAAATTTTCTTTACTTTAATTATATAAAACAGTAGACAGCATTGTTGGTGCACTCTGATTGGCTTCTGAAATTTAACAAGTGCTTTTCATCCCCAAGCCATTTGTGTGCAGAAATTGTAATCGTTGACAGGAATAAATGAGTTAAAAATCACCATCTTCGTGCTATATTATCTCACTGTAAGTGTCGGTCACTCAGTGTCAGTGGCCAGTGGTGGATACCGGTATTTACCGAGCCGCAAAGAGGTGAGATAAATATCGACCATTATTGCCACCTCCACTTCGGTGAATATACAGTAGTTGTTAAATATCATAATATTATATTACCATTATCCACTGTTATAAGATACACTCTCTGAAGCAAGTCATTCAGCATCCAAGCTTTGTCCTTCTCATTATTCAATGTCTCTATAGCAGCATGCTCTGGTTCATTTTTAGAATCAATGCCTTGGACATCTTTCAGCAACACTGATAATGGCTGCGTCTGCATGACAGTGTCTGCTTTGTGTTGGTGAACAGTCTGCAGAGTGGTAACAGCATCACCATGCTGCCTTCTGTAGTCTTCAGCTTTTTCAACAGATGGAAACAGAGCAGCAAATGGATTTTGAGCCACTTCGGACGAGTTTCTATTCTCCATGACAGTCTGTGATAGGCAAACAACTGAAAAAAGTGAAATTCATTTCAGCACAGTATTTGAAACTTGTAGTTTTCCCCTTCAAAAGCACAAGTGCCGTGCGGAGAGTGAGCGAGATGATTGCTCACAATAATTTCCGAATATCATCCTAGCTTTGACCAGAAGATTGCACTGATGTAAAACACTCGCAGGAGTGGTCTATTGCCAAATTAATTTATCAAGAGGTTAGTCAAGCCACAAGCTCATTACTTTCTTGACTCAGAACTTGAACTACTTGTCTACGAAATCTTGAAACTTGAAAAAGGGTTAAGTTCAACGCTGTCAAAAAATTTAAATGAAACTAGACGTTTTGGCAATGCTGCCTTCATCGGTAGTTAAAAACGTGTTCGTCGCTGATGTACGAAAAAACGATGGAAAGTTAAAAAAATTCAAACTCACAAATGCTGAAGATAAAGCATGCACAAGGCTAGTAAACAAGTTTATTATGAAAAGCCAAAGTCTATTAGCCTTGTGTGCGCTTTTTCTTCGGCGTGCATAAGTTTGAAATTTTTTAATTTTACCTGCAACAGATACAGCTATACATGTAAAGGTTTCCCAGTTTAGCCGAACAATAAACTAGTGTCTTGCAAGCATATTCTGCTTGCAGTTGTGCTTGCGGACGCAGTGAAATGTTATTGAATCAAATCAAAAACATCTATGTTTCCCTGGACACAAAATGTTACTTCCAAAACAGATGTTTTCGGGTCGGTACAAAACGTGGACCCCCCTTCTGGACCCCCCTTTTGGACCCCATCTAGACCCCTTCTGGACCCCCATCTGGACCCCTTCTGGAACCCCATCTGGACCCCCTTCTGGACCCCTTCTGGACCCCCATCTGGACCCCTTTCTGAACTCCCTTTGTTTCTTCCAGGAAATGGCCAAATGACAGCTTTGAATTAATACATGTGACAACTGTGGTTAAATTTATTCATAACAACAGTTGTCCAATAAACCACAACATAACAGACTTCAGACTTCCTTGAGAACAAATTATAAGCTTAAAGAAGCTTACACTGTATAAAATTCTAAGGGGGCAGATGTAAATTAAAGACGTTTAATTGTCTTACCTTTGATAATTTCAAGCACTTGTCATCTTAAGATCCTAAACAAACCATTTCTACCGCATTTAGGCTTAATAAGGTGTCAAAGCTCGAGGAATTTATCTACCAATTTATACTTTTGTGAAACAGAAAATCTTCGTGCATCGTCACCGTGACTGTGACCGTCGAAGACTGGGACTGCTAATACATGGCAGAGATCATACATGAAGTAGACATCCTATTTTCAGTTTATCCGCTAGCAAACTAATCGCAGATTCAGATTTTTCAAGATGGGGAAGACGATGGGGAAATGTTAGGTGTAATCGATGTGCAGGATTTTGTTTTGCAAATGTTGTGGAAAAAACTGTCTCCTTCTTGCAGTAAGAAATGATAACTCTCGCGAAAAAGATTAAAGAAGAAAGGAACAAGAAGGAGAAGGGAACAAGTGCTACTGAAAGTCCTAAAAGCTCGAGGATATCTGTTAGAGACAAATTGCTTACGAAAGGTACAGTATAAAGGCTGCACAGTTACAAATTTTGAGCGTATGAACCCGTTAAGACTTCCATTATGAAGTACTAACAGCATTGAAGTCGAGATCTCTTTCAGACTTGTGTTATTTGTATTTTAGTTTCCATAGTTTGTCATTTTCGTAATTTCAACTCACGCCCTGGTCTGTGTTTTTTGCTTTTTCCGCTTTAAGAAGTGACAGAGCTGGAGGAAAATGTTCCCGGTAAGTAAGAGCCAAAAATAAACGCCACGACAAGCTTTTAAGTTAAACTTAGTTGCGTCTTTTTAAAAATCCAGTGGAAGGACATCTCGTTTTTTCTTTCAAATGTTTCTTGCAAAAATTCTGATGAACTGTTTACTTTTATAAATTGTTTAAGTGTGTGTGTTTTATATACATGTACATGACTGATTGTACTTGTAGTAATGTGAAGTGAGCAATTTTTGTTAAAACAAGCATATGGAAAAAAAAGTGCCTTCCACTGTCCTCTTGAAAACATTTAAAAAAATGGATTAAATACAGTAGTGTGATACATGTACAGTGTAAGTCATGGGTTTTCATATTTAGTCTGATTTCAATATTGCTAGTCCAATTGTAGATCTTAGATTTTTTATTTTTTAAGCTCACTTATTAATAGTTATATCCTGTATATAGTTTTTTTGCAACTTACATTATTGTAGTATTTTAACATGATCGCCTTATTGTACACAATATAGGTAATTTACTAATTTATTTGTCAGGACCTCTCTGAAAACTATGTCATGCGATGGGAGCTTCCTGCAAAAATATTATTATTATTATTATTATTATTGTTATTATTATCATTATTATTATTATTGACATAAGTTATGTTAGGGCACCCAGGACCTAGGTTGCCAAGGATTTACAGTGTTACCAAGGATTTACAGTGTTGCAGTTGCAGTCGATCGGCCAGATGAGATGTAATATAGGCAATTTTAAAGATTAAAATTATGATTATTATTTTTTTTTTTTATGACAATGTTTAGTTTCATTTTAAAAATGTAATGTTGACGAGTCTTTTATTATACCATTTCAAATGTACATATTTTATCGTAATTAGAATTTTAATGTATTGTAAATAGTTATTTTAATTGTTAATAAACATCTTGTTATTATTATTATTATTATTATTATTATTATTATCTTTGTTTAACATTATGTTCTGGCTGTTGTCATTGCCGTAATTCCTTCTATTAGGCGAGTCATAACAAATGACCAAGGGCTAACGGAATTATCTCTTCTTCACATTTCCAACACTTTTCTCAGTATCCTTGCAGTTCCCAACAAGGCAGTCTTTTGCACCACTCCAACATTGAATGTTATCCCTAGCTTTTCAATCCACCTATCAAATTCTTTGGTGACACTTCCAAGGGCCCCTATGACTACAGGTACAACCTCCACTTTTTTTAAGTTTCCACAATCTTCCAATCTCTCTCTTCAAATCCTGGTACTTTTCTACTTTTTCCCTTTCTTTTTCCTCTACCCTTACATCAGCTGGTACAGCAATATCGATGATTAACCCCTTTCGCTCTTTCTTGTCAATTACAATTATGTCTGGACTTCTCGCCTCTATCACATTGTCACACTGGACATTGATATCCCACAAAACTTAAACTTCTTCATTTTCTACTACTCCTTCTGGGACATGTTTATACCACTATTATTAGTATTATTATTTTTAGGAGTGATTTTAGAATACCCGGCCACTTAAGCCCTGTTTTTTGGCACGGCCTACTAGGTCAAAGGCATTTACACTTCACTTTTATCTGTACTATTTTCTTGTCATCAAAGCAGGTTGGCACAGGGGATTTTTGCTCTTGTTAAGCCTGGTTTTCACTAGCAACATACATGTAAGCAGAAGCAGAAGCATATACGGGTGAAAACAGGTGAAAACGAGCCTGACATAAGCATAAGTGCAGGCATAAGGATCAATCTTATGCCTCTGTCAACATTCTTTTTATTTGACAGAAATTCTTATGCTTCCGCTGCCACTTATGCTTATGTTACTAGCTTGGGGGGGGGGGGGGGGGTGGGGGGAGGTGTACTTGGGTAGGTGTTGTTATGGGTATGTGCCACCCAGGCCTCCAAATTTGGACCCCATTTTAGAAAGAATTTGCACTCAAAATGATACCCCATTCTAGAAATAGGTCAATTTTTAATACCCTGTTCTAGAAATTACATAACTTTCAAAAACCTCTTTTTTATTGAAAAGTTATTTCTTTGTTTGTTCAACTTAGTTAACATATTTTTTAGTTAACATATTTTGTTAAGCAAATTCTCTGTGAATAATTTCAAATGGCTGCTGATAATTTGAAGCTTTCATGCATTCGAAATATTTACCCCGTTCTAGGAAACGTCTCTAAAATGGATACCCCGTTCTAGATCAGGAGTCCCAAAATCATGACCCGTTGGGCAGCACATACCCTTATAGGTATTTTGAGGGAGTACCCCCCCCCCCCCCCAGGTATAACCCTGGACCCTGTTTGGACCCTGTTTTAGAAGGAATTTGCACTCAAAATGATACCCCATTCTAGAAATAGGTCAATTTTTAATACCCCGTTCTTGAAGAAATGGCTGCCGATAATCTGAAGCTTTCATGCGTTTGAAATATTTACCCCGTTCTAGGAAACGTCTCTAAAATGGATACGCAGTTCTAGATCAGGAGTCTCAAAATGATGACCCCGTTGCAGGGCTGCAAATAACAGTCGGTCATTGGACAATGGCCGACCAAATTTGCCAATGTCCGCTGAAATCGCAACCGTGGTCGGACATTATGTCCGGAAAACTTGCAAATGGCTGACCGTGTTTGAAATCGCCCTATAATGTATTGCAAACCCTTGAGCATTGAATACGTCATGTATGCCTGCTTGTAATGCATGGTAAATAATGTGAGTCGGACACATGTCCATTTAAGAAAAAAGAATTATGTGCAGCCCTGCCATTGGGCGGCACATACCCGTAGACAGTCTGTAGATACTTTGGAGGAGTACCCCCCCCCCCCCCCCCCCCAGGGTCACTAGTGAAAACCAGGCTTTAGCATAGACTTTGCTCTTACTTGTCAGTGATATAAATGCATGGCATGGGCAAAGTATTCACCAGTCTATCTTTTTAGGCTTTTAAAACTACTTGGCACTCAATGCTTTTGTGATCATTGAGTCTCGATAATTATTATCAGAAAAGTCAATATGCTACTTTTGATAATTATGTTAAAATTCAACTTGATAGTGCAGCCTGGAGGAAAAACAAAGGGAATGAAAAAAAAAACATGTTTATTCATTTATTTTGTTTATGTCGTGTAAGCCTCACTATTAAGTTGAATTTTAATATATCGAAAGTAGCCTATTATCAAGCCAAAAAGGAACACAAAGGAAATTTATGCTGCTGATAGTGATTGAGTCCCCCGAGAGATTGAAATATCCGGGTCATGTAGCAGCTCTCGTAAGGTCTCACACCATTGGTTCGGAGAACAATAGAACAAACAACCCAACAATGGGCTCTAGACCTAAAAACAATAGCAGCTGTGTTTTACAAGGCCAATGAAAATAGAAGTTTCGGAGAGCTGCTACACTACTGAAATATCCAGGTTGGACCCAGATTGAGAACTGTTTAAATTAAAAATTATTGATTCCTTTTTCTTTATATCTGGAAGAACAAACACATCTCTTTCTTTCCAAGTGTTTTCTCTGTTAGTTTCACTGCAGGCTTTGCTGGTGGCTGCCATATTGAGTTTGTCTGCACATGCCCGTTGCTCAAAAAGATTATGGCATGGTTTGGAGCTCAGTTTACATGTACATTGAACTGAATTTCCAAAATAACAACACTGTGACCTTTTTTACCGTGCTGAGACTACCTTGCGACTTGGTCCGAGCACGGGTAAAACTTAAGCACGGCCCAAATACATTTTTCATGTTTATACTGAAAACGTTTTCAGAGCCGTGACACTTTTAAGGATAACCATGCCAATTTTTTAAAAAGCAGACACTATGATTTGATTTGCATAATAGAGAGAGTCTTAAAGCGGCATACACTAGGGGACATGTTGCGGGGACATGAAGCGGGGACAAGCCCCCTCGTGTGCACAGCATACTGGCGCATGTTGCAGTGACAGGACGCAAGCTGGTGCACACAAAGTGGATTGAGGTATAAAAATCACCCAAATCACTAAGGGCGCCTGGGAACTAGTATTCGAGCAAAGAAAGATGGCGGACTCTATGGTTAGGAAAAAGAAGCTTCTACTACTGCCAATGATATTACTAGATGAAGAAATGTGTAATTATGTTTACCGAAAACAATGGATACGCAAGTGGCTGAAAAGAAGAGAAGAAAAAGGAGCCTACTACACCTATTTTGTAGCGGGGACAGTTTGCAAGAGCAGTGCACACGATGCGACATCGAAATGTGGGTCATTTTGTCCCCACTTCATGACGCACGAATTCAAACCAGCTGAATTTCGTGCAACATGTTGCGGGGAAAAATTGTGTCCCCGCAACAGAACTTTTTCGCAAAAACAGGGATGTCACACGAGGAAAACTGTCGCTGCAACATGTCCCTGCTTCATGTCCACGCAACATGTCCCCGAGTGTGTGCCGGCCTTTGATCTTATTTGTTTCTAATAATGGGGTGTCCATAATGAAAGGTGTCTGTGTGGTGGACATTGACTGTTATTAGTGCTGTAGAATGGTCTATTTAATTAATTTGGAGTCTTGGCAAATTTTAGCAGCATCTCAAAAACCTGGTGAGGTGTCTCAGAATCTTAGTTTGCCAAAAATAGGGCCATCTTGGCATCTCGAATTTTAAAAACTTGTACCTTGGTGCCTCCCAAATCCTGCCCATATTTGACCAGAAGCTTGCAATTCAACAAACAGCACTGGTTTAATTGTGTTACTAGTCAAACACCAACGAACCATAGCGAGCGAAACCATTGTTAATGCGCTGTAGTTTCAGTTGTCTCTGGCTCAGAATTTGGAGTTATGCGTCTTTGGCAATTTGGGATTCTCACATTTCATCATTCACTAACCATTGTTATTAAAAAATACAAAAACTGTTAGTGAGGGCAAACATTGTACAATGTACATGTATGTCACAAAAGATTGCAACTTAATTTTTAGTCAGTCTTGAAATTGATCTTTGGATTTTATTTCAGAATCTTGTAAAGTGGAGTTTAAAGACCCAAATATTCTTTATGAGTTCACTCTTACTGTGACACCAGGTAAGAAAGTAAACATTTTACGTTAGTAGTGTATATTGACCCTTCCACTCCCAAACATGCCAAATATCAAAATTTAAGAAAAATCCCAAATTTCATTTTGTAAAATTTTGAAAAACAAATGGTACCATGCAAAAGAACTGCGGAAGAGGTTTAATTTGAATGGTCACACTATAGAATATCATCCACAGACTCAAAAGTTAGAACTACGTTACATGTCTCCATTATTACTCTGGGAGTGAAAGAGATAGGATGTACACTGCAATATTACCTTACAAATTATATTTTTTTTCGTTTCTTTTATCATTTTAAGGAGAAGGTTACTGGAAGGATGGAATTTTTATATTTCATGTCATGATACCAGATGAGTATAATATTAAGGTCAGTATAACTTTAAATTTTAAGTGTGTCATGATTTTCAACTTCAGTGAAGCGTAGGTGATTCAGTCATTTCCATGATCTACCTGTTTATCTCTGTGTCTCGCAATGTTTTGCAACTTAGGTGCCAGGACAAGCCTAGCAACTGGCTTTTAGCTTTTTTAACAGTGGATATTTTAGTTTGCTCCGCCTTTGTCTTTTTTGCATGTTCAGGGCTCCTCATGTTATTCGTTGGTGCCATTTCACACAATAAACATTTGTAATAGTCATTGGACTGAGTGGAGTACAATTCATGGAGTAATCGGGCGAGTAATTTAAAATCGGCTGAGCGCGTAGCGCGAGGATGATTTGAAATTACGAGCACAATTACCCCTGAATTGTAGCACACGAAGTTCAATTACTAATTAATTGCATCAATAACAAAATTTGAGATTAAAAATCTATGTGGACTCAAAAGGTCCAGGATATTTTCTATCAGTTTAAAAGTAAGAAGAAAACAGCAAAAAAGAACCCATTACCATTATTAAAAGAACTACATTGCGCGCGTGCAATGTAGGTGTCCAATTACAGCTATCCAATTACAAAAAGTTGTTATTGGATAGCTGTCATTGGACACCCACGTGACCATGCACCAATTACGTAATTTGTACAATTAGACCTTAAATTGCACCAAATCCATAAATAAATCACACAAGTTCCTTTTACCTTACCATGTCAGAAACACTAAAAATGTGGCTAAAAACTTGACACAAAAATATGAAGCAAAAAAGGTTATGTGAATGACTAAGGGCTCATTTATGGTCAGTGGTCTGTACTTCATGTAAAACTACATGTACATGGCCTATACACCACCTAAAATTTGGGGCTGATTTTTTTTGCTTTACCTACTGTAAAGTTCATGTGCTATTTTTTGTGGTAAATAAAACTTAACTGTAAAGTCTGTTTCTTCTGAGATCTGTAAAAACAGGCTATATAAAATAAGTGTATAAAAATCACACAACCTGCAGCATTAATATAGCTTTCTTTTGCTGCACAATGTATTCTGAAAATGCTGCATCATTTTCCATTTTTTTTTTTTTTACACTTTATCTGAAGGCTAATTCCAAGGGCAATTTTTACAATTCATGAACTCATCATAAGTGTCTGATGATTTGTTTTTTTAGCCACCTCATGTCTGGTGTGAAACAAAAATATGGCACCCAAACATTAGCGAGAATGGAGAAGTGTGCTTAAGGTATTACATTGTGCTCTGCACTGTTCATGGCCATGGCCATATCACTTGACTTCTAACCCAATCACTAAATGTAAGCAGCTAGTTGCTGCAGTAGTTGCCAAGTATTTACAGCTGTTTAAAAAATATTCAAAGAAATACACATGCTATGAGTTCATTATATCTCATTAAAGCATGTGCCTTTTGTCGCGCACAAGATTTATTGGGTTATAATACATGCAGCCTACCTGAACGTCACCAGTATGACTGCATGCAAATAAATGGGACATTTTATAAAGGAAATAGTAAAATTTCTCGTTGTGCATTGTTGAGTTATTTTGGGAATTAAAAAAAAAACACTTTATAAGTGCAAAAAGCACTTACCTGCAGCTTGTGCTTCTTTAAGCGCTTTTGTTATGTTTTTTTTTCTTTTAATTTCCATGTGTTTACACATGTATAACTCAACAATGCACTTGGTTGCATTTACTATTCCCTTAATAAAATTTTAATGTGAATTCCAAATAAACCATCTTAAACCATCTTAATTATGCTTTTTAATTATGCTTTGCTTAATTATGCTTATAATTATGCTTAATTATGCTTAATTATGCTTTGTTCTTACCTTTTTTTTCAGTTTGTTGAGAGAGCACACTCTTGATGGGTCTGGCTGGGCCCCAACAAGAAAACTAAAGGTAGGTTTTAAAGGAGTGTTTCTAAGGATAAGGTAGGTAAAGTCACACATGAAGAAGTGATTGATAATGAACTTTGTTATCAATTGAAATCCCAACCAAGATGTTGGGCACCAAAATAATTGTTTAGAAGGTTGAAATTTCACATTGGAAAGAATAAATTATTGTTGGGCATTTTTTCTTATGGTGCCTTGCATACACTGTATGTTACTAGTAAGCTTGTTTTTCTCACTAGAATAAAGTCTTTATTCCAACTTTATTTTATGCAGGATATCGTCTGGGGACTTAACTCTTTATTTACCGTAAGTACTGTTAATGTGCATGTACATGTGAAAATACTTGTTCAGTAGTCTGGTAGGATGGATATGTTTATGAATTTATGAATTGAGTTTTTTTTTTAATACAGTAGACTTAATAATTATTGTGTATTTCCTTACTAGGACTTACTGAACTTTGATGATCCACTTAATGTTGAGGCTTCAGAGTTATATTTTAAGAATAAGGTAAGAATTTGTAATAATTTCAGTTCTTTGCATTCATTCATGCTCTTAGATCATAAGATGCCTTGAAAGAAAGTCCTACATGTACATGTACATTGTAGTTATTTCATACAACCCAATCTGCCCATCAGCTGGCCCCATACATGTAGTACAGTGGAGCTAATACCACCACCTCGTTTGAGAAGGTTCTATATTACAGTGGAGCTAATACCACCACCTCGTTTGAGAAGATTCTATAGATCTGTGGAATGGACCTGAACTTACATATCATTGCTCTGTCTGCTTTTCTTAAAATAATAGTACTGTTATATTCCAGAGTTATTGGTTGTTTACCATTTACCCAAAAATTCCGGAAATTTCGGTCAGAATGTAAATGGTAAGACAATTTTGGCTCGACTGACCGGAAATTTCTGAAATAAACTGAACGTCTTGAAAGGTAGTCCAAAATTCCCAACCGAATTTCCGAATGGAAATGTGTGTACCATTTGCTTTTATCTACCAGTTCCAGACCCTGCACCAGTTTAGATGCATAAGCGTGGTTACTCAGCTCGTTTCTGTTGTTAATGGTAAAAGGTGCACGCCAATCTCAAACGGAATTTCCCTTTCTGGAGTTTTGCTTACCATTTACACAAACCGTGGACCAACCAGTTTTCCCTTGTAAATGGTAAACAACCATTATGTCACACAAGTCTTTTTCCAATTTTTGCACAGTGTCAAATTTTGTGCACTGCATCATATTTTGTCAGCTGAAATACATCCACACCTCCTTTCTCTGTACAACTGTATTTTCCCATGCAGTTTTGTACTTCTGCTGATCACAATCCACACTTTATGTCACACAAGTCTTTTTCCAATTTTTGAACACAGTGTCAAATTTTGTGCACTGCATCATATTTTGTCAGCTGCAATACATCCACACCTCCTTTCTCTGTACAACTGTATTTTCCCATGCAGTTTTGTACTTCTGCTGATCACAATCCACACTTTATGTCACACAAGTCTTTTTCCAATTTTTGCACAGTGTCAAATTTTGTGCACTGCATCATATTTTGTCAGCTGCAATACATCCACACCTCCTTTCTCTGTACAACTGTAGTTTCCCATGCAGTTTTGTGCTTCTGCTGACCACAATCCACACTTATTTTTGCCAATAGGAGTCATTTCGAAGAAGAGTAGAAGACTACATCAGACTGTATGCATCACCGAGAAGATAACAATAGTGCAGCCAGCAATGTTGGAATGAAGACACAAATAATCGCAAGGAAACTAAATTAAGTTGACAATTGAAATTAAGTTGACAATTGAAAGATCTTTGATGAGCTTTGCCCCTGTACATAAGCTTGTAATTAAAAGCTCAGCTTGCTTGAAATAGACTAGCACAATATATACATGTAGGACAGAACTATGCAGGAATAATTATGAATTACAGTGTGTTAAGTACAAAATTGTGCATGTTTTCAAATTTGTCTAGTTTTTTTTTTTGTGAAAGATCATTTTATGTGAAGTACACATTTCAACAACGTGGACTAGTTGCTAATGAACAAAAGAAACCAACCAAAAAGTAATGTATGTAAAGGGCTGCTTTATTTGAAAGGATTGAGGGTAATGACTGTTGAAAATGTTGGGTAGCCTACTGATGAAGAAAAAAATTAATGTAGGTCATTGCCACCTTCATCACATCAGAAGGAAAGGACCAATGTTGCGATCAGTGCCCCCCCCCCCCTCCCCATCCAACCTACCCTACCCCACCCCACCCCACCTTGAAATCATAAAAGCTGCAATAGCTGACAAGGTGCTTGAAAAATGACATAGTATAAAATCTGCATGTCGTAAAATTTGCATAATTTAAGATCACTGCTGTTCATATAATTATATTGACATAAAATTTACATGCATATACATTAGTTTGCATATGAAGTTCATAAAAATGATAGGGATTTCTGCCTTGTCGTTTTTGCACAGCTAGATCAATAGGTTACTGTTCATAATGTTTGGAACAAATTGATTAGCAGTGAACAGGATATTAATTTTTCTCTATTAATTTAACCATTTTTCATTTCCAGTTGCACCAAAAATCAAAGACTTAAATTTCATTTTGTAAAATAGTGAAAATCAAAGGATATCTTAGAAGCTACTGAAGAAGAATTTAAATTTATTTGAATTTGTTACACATAGGATTTCTTCTATCAAGTAAAATGTTAGAAGCACATTGCACCAGTCAAGGTATGGTGTGGGAGTGAGGGTTCACTTCCAATGGTATGATGAATAGGATTTCAGCATGAGATGTAATGGCTTGAACAAGGTGCAGAGATAGCAATCTAACCTTTAATTCAATGGTAACCTTAGCCTTCTGCGCAGACGTCCGTTGGCATCGGGAGGAAAGATTGCCCGACGCGTCCAAAGGACGTCTGCGAAGGAGGCTATGGTAACCTGCGATCATAGAAAAAATAGTGTGGCTAAAATTGCGCGTGATTGCAGGTTAACTCAGTGGACTTCCTAGATATCGTGCAGTTCCAGGAAATTTACATACCCCTACCCATTTGTGTTTTATAAGTATTATCATTTGTAATAAAGCCTATTAGCACTTAAGAAATAAAAAAAAACCATTTTTGTAAACTAAATTAAGCAGGTGAAATTAGATTAATTAAAGGTATTAAAACAAAAACAAATGTCTGTTGATGCTTTTGTGAACGTCTGATGGAAATACAAAAAAAAAAAACAGCGACAGGGGTATGTCCAAACCCCGCCCAAACATTCACCCTTGGATACCAGCAAAATCAAGACGTGCCTCTGGGGGGGGGGGGGGGGGGTTAGCGGTTAGGGTTAGGGTTAGGGTTAGAAGAACTGGTGCCTCGTAGCGAAAAAATTAATGTCAACCACGCCCACGGATTAATAGTACCTATTAGGGGTTCCTTTCAAACATTGGGCGATCTGTTCCATCACTTTTATATGGGGGCCCCTCAGGGGTATGCTTGACTTCATTCTTCTACCATTGATAAGGATAGGCATTGGGCGATTTGTTCCATCACTTTTATATGGGAGGCTCCTCGGGGGTATGCTTGACTTCATTCTTCTACCATTGATAAGGATAGACATTGGGCGATCTGTTCCATCACTTTTATATGGGAGGCCCCTCAGGGGTATGCTTGACTTCATTCTTCTGCCATTGATAAGGATGGGCATTGGGCGATCTGTTCCATCACTTTTATATGGGAGGCCCCTGGGGGGTATGCTTGACTTCATTCTTCTACCATTGATAAGGATAGACATTGGGCGATCTGTTCCATCACTTTTATATGGGAGGCCCCTCAGGGGTATGCTTGACTTCATTCTTCTGCCATTGATAAGGATGGGCATTGGGCGATCTGTTCCATCACTTTTATATGGGAGGCCCCTGGGGGGTATGCTTGACTTCATTCTTCTACCATTGATAAGGATAGACATTGGGCGATCTGTTCCATCACTTTTATATGGGAGGCTCCTCGGGGGTATGCTTGACTTCATTCTTCTACCATTGATAAGGATAGGCATTGGGCGATCTGTTCCATCACTTTTATATGGGAGGCCGCTCGGGTGTTTGTTTGACTTCATTCTTCTACCATTGATAAGGATAAGCATTGGGCGATCTGTTCCATCACTTTTATATGGGAGGCCCCTCGGGGGTATGCTTGACTTCATTCTTCTACCATTGATAAGCATAGGCATACATTGTGTGCATGAGCTACTTAGAAAATTACGTTATCCCGTGAAAGAATGAAGCACTTAGAATCAAGGAAGCTCCACCGTCATGCTAGCCTCATTCTGACTCCACTAAGACGAGACATTCAGTGTGAAATATTTATTAAGGATGACTCGATCATCTGATGAATGTATCCTAATAACATATTCTGTCTATTCTCCTGGTCCTTTGCAGTAAAAATAATTGTATTTATCTTACATTATATTTCAAAAGTTAAGAAAATTGTAACACATCAAATACGAAAAACCACTAAAAACCACCCTTTAAATGTGGCCAAAAAAAAATATGGAAACGTATTCCCCTACAGTGCCGTGGCACAGGACCTCGAGGAAAGGGTGCAAAAACTGTAACATTACTTGATACTTTTTAAAACATTTCCATTGCCCAACCTTTTTAAAATAAAAACTTAAACGAAAAAAGGCAACGTTCGAAAAGACTGACCGACGTAGAATGATAGATATCTTCCGCCAAACCCTTAAATAGTCCCGAGATGTCGGACTCAGACGATCCACAGGAGCTTCTTCATCGTGCCATCAGATTAATTTCTGACCAGTTCGTTCCTACGTCACTCTTAACCGCGGTCAAACCAGAGAAATTTGCAAAAGTTAAGCAAAGTACTTAAAAGTTAAGGTTGTCATTTTCACTGTTTAAAGTTTAATATATTATCAATACACTGTCAATTTACCAAACGTTTCGAAAGTTTACTGAAAAAGTTCTAAGCGTTTAAAAACTGTGAACTGCAGAATTGTCGGCGCCATGAACAGAATTTTGATCAGGCGCAAAGAGTTTTGGTCAGTTTTCAACGGAAAAAGCTCATCATTTTGAGAAAAATTAAAAGATAGTAGCGTCAGCTAATTTTTTTTATTCGTCCTTGCCCCCGTTTCAATGGACAAATGGACAATGGACGCCCTTTAAAAGTGTTCTGTGACATGACAACTGATGGAGGTACAAGACTAATATAGTTATACTTTCTATTTTCCTTTGTTTCTAGAAAAGCGGAAAAGAGATTATCGCTACAGCTTCAAAGGAAAAATATTCTTCGCTTTGAATATCCTTCAACAAAACTATCCCTATTTGCTTAAAATGATATAACTTAATTTTGATTCCCCGTTTTAAAATCATTTTACTTGACCCTATGGCTCATTCATTCGTGAATATGCCAAGCGTTTAATAAACGAGTTATGGCAGTGGGACAATTTCACTCGATCGCTCGATCTGCTGTTAACATTGAGCCAGCGATATGTGATGGTCACCTACCTTGACCGTCGCGCAGCTGTCTGTGTCTGCTTTCTAGTTTTGAGTGCTGATCATGTCAGGCTTAGCCGACCGTAGTGCCATTTCGAGAGAATGCCTTTTCACATTGTTTGATCGGCCTTTGCAGTGGTCTGTTGCTTATCACTGTTTGTATTTGATCCAATGTGACGCAATAGATCGTTCACGGTATCTGCAGTTTTGTTGACTTACCCATGGGGACGGCGTTGGAGGGAGTGTGGGGAGTTTGATGCAGGAGGGCGGGGGGGGGGGGGTCGGTAGAGCAAAACTCCTAGGAGAGGGGAGGGTCAGTGAATATTGAGCTAACTATATATAGTGGTCACCTGTCTTACCGATATGTACGGTATTGGAGGGTGGGGAGGATGGGGAGTTGTACGCTGGGAGGGGGGGGGGGGGGGGGAGTGGGAGGCGTCGGTGAAGCAAGACGTCTAGGAGAGGAGAGGTCCGAACGTTTTGTATTCACAGGAGCCTTTGATTGGACCAAAATTAATATTGTCTTGCTTTGACCTATCAGTGAGATAAGCGCAAGGTTGGATGTTAATAAGTAAAACGTTCTGTTGGTTTCAGGGGGCTGGCTTCTTGTGGCCAATTTACTTATGCAAAGGTCCACTCCTCCCTCTGCCTGGACCGCTGAAACATCTTACCGCGGGATCAGCAACTATCACAATAACTTGATGGGTATCACCGGAAGGGCCATGATGCAGCTAAGCGGCAGACTTTACTAAGAATTTTCAAGCATTCCTGGAAAACTACGGTAAAGAAAATAAAATTTTTGAATGTCCATTTACTTCGTAAGAAACATTTCGTAGACTGTTTCTTTGTGTTTTCAGTGGATTTTGAGAAATATTTAGAAAACTCGGCCACACGAGAAATTCTTCGACATGTGCTAAACAAATTTGCTTGCGTTGCCGACAGTTTCCTCGATGCAATAATTTAACGCGTTTTGCTCTTAAGACTAAACTAATAGATATTTGAATAAAACTTTCAGTTGAGAGAATTCGTTGTCCTTTTTCCTGTGTAAAGGCAAATTGCGATCAAACTTGTTCGAATGTTTTCTTCGTGAAGCCAATAATCACGGTAAGGCACACTAGTAAATATAATTGAGTAAAATAGCGCTTTCTGAAACAAGAGGCCACACGTAGCCTATACTCATGTGCATGGGACTCTAAGACGCGTTGTTGTTATTACCAATTTTTCTGTACTCGCTTTTAATATTTAATTTATTGATTCCCGATCAAATCCACACTCGTCTATTGCTTTCCAAGCCGTGCATTATTCCTGTTACATTTGAAAAGACGTGAAAAGACTACTTAAAAAAGCAATGAAATCAGTAGATATCGACATTAATATGACACGCATTCCACAGTCCATAATCCACAGAAGTCCAGTCCCGAAGTCCAATTTTTTTTAAATCCGATGGGCTGCAGTTAGGACGCCGTTTTGCCGTGCGTTTGTATTGTTCTTTCTTTAAAAAAGTCTTGAAATTACTCACCACAGGCAGAGAGGACTGCTCCGACACAGGCAATACTGTGATTAAAAATAGCTCTTAGTTTTTTAGAATCACGACAAATTCGGCCTCAAGTTGTATGCTGTGTATAAAAGCAACGTTCACCTCGATGGGAGAAAAACAGGACTGAATTATACACCAATAAGACCAAATGACGGAAAATGTTTGTCATGCGCATGCGTAAGAAACGTTCGTAATGTAAGTAATGTAAGTAGGGTTGTAGCAGACGCTGTCGTGACTCTTCAGTAACGCTGTTTTACCGGAAGTGGGAGTAGCCGGAAGTCACTAAACAGGCAGTGGAAATAGCAAAGCTATGAACCGGAAGTGCACAATTTAAAAATATGCGTACATATAATATAATAAAGATATAATAAAGCAGGTTGCTGAATTTAAATATTATTTTGTGATGTTTATAATATAATTCGCAGACGGTAGCGCTCCGCGATGCAATTAGGATAAATAAATCGCCAAGCCTTCCGGAAGCAGAAAATCACTGAATTCTGATAAGCGTTTAACTCTTTCATTCAAACGTTTCATTCCTCGAACGTTCAGTTTTCGAACTCGGAGTTCGGCTACGAACGAAATCGAACTCTCAAAAAAAAAATTGGAATCGGACAAAATCGAACGTTCGATTTTCAAACTCAATCGAACTCAATCAAACGAAAAAGTTCGATTAAGTTCGGTCATGGAACGACGTCGAACTTAAAAAAGAAAAACGCGAATCGAACAAAATCGAACGCTCGATTTTCGAACTCTTGATGATTAGTACGTAAATGTGATCCAGCGTTGAAACAGTCAAGTCTTGTTTCTTTTATTATGTCCATATTCTGAGTTCATTCTTATTATATTCCCTGTAAAAATGTCACTGCGTTGGTTGTTTACCAAGATAAAAGGCTTTTCTGTCCACAGAACGGCTTAGGCCCAATTTACATGAAAGAGGATGATCCTATTGCTAAGATGATCCTAGAAGGTTCATTTGGTTTACACGCAAAAATGCGGCACTAGGATGATCCTAGCGCTAGCATCATCCTACCTCTTAGATAGGATGATCCTAGCGTGCAACCCTTCGCATGTAAACTGAAAGCAGAAAATATGTCGCGCTCGGATGATCCTAGTGCTAGGATCATCCTCTTTCCATGTAAATGGGGCCTATCTCGGGAATCGTCTGGATTATCTTTATCTTCATCTGAATCGTAGCATACATTCCTTCCGATTCTAGCTCTACTAAATGCTGCTAAAAGAGCTGAAATGCTCTCGAGGAATACGAAAAGAATGTCATGATTGTATTTCTACTTTTCCGCCTTATTTTCGAAATTTTGTACGCTACTGCTAGCCGGTGTCGCAGTGCGAAATTAATTCCATCCCTGGTGCAGTCGGCATTTGCTTCTGGTTCTAAAGGTGTTGCTGCGCAACTTTGTGAAGTACGAAAGCCGAGAAGAGACTTCTGATTATAGACTTCCGACTTCTGATTTCCGACTTCCGACTTCCGACTTCCGACTTCCAATTAACTTCTGATTTCCGACTTTCAACTTCTGATTTTCGACTTCCGACTTCCTATTTTAAATTTTAGATGGTTAGCTTCAGACTCGAGTATTACACCAGTCGCGCTTCATCCGTTGAATTCGCCATCGTGTCTTCTTATGTTACGTACAGACAGTATTATTCCATGCTGTGAGGCCATAAAACCGTCAATTTCCGCGTTACTAATAATATATTTAGATAGGCCAAGCCTAACAGCGTCGCACTTTGAACAAGCTTAACTAAGGTGAAACTTAACTAAGGTGAACGGTTGGAAGCAAGAATTAAGATTGACGAACGGGCTACATTGTGTATTTTCATTTTAATCAATTCTCAAAAACAGTATTACCCGACCGTCTGCACAGTACAATTAGGCCGTACAAAAGTTCACAAAAACAACTTTTCTCTGTCTAAAATAACTAGTACGACTACTTTCCGAATAAAATACAGTTTTGGTTTGTCAAAAATTGCCCGAGAAACTGATTTGAAAATCAAAATTGCAAAAATACACGATCATATTTGCATAAGGCCACGCGAGTGATCAAGACAGAAAATTTAAGTCATGTTTTGTTTACATAAAATCGCTTTTTAATCTATGTAATGAACGAACAAAGACATAAAAACGGACAACACAATCTTCTTTCGAAAAATTTTATTCAAATCTCCATTAATTTATGTTTAAAAGCAAAACACGTACCATTTATAGCGCATCAAGGCAGAGCTATCCTCGTTGAAATTCAAGATAACAACACAACTTAATTTGAACGTTTCATAAACATGTCTCCAAAACGTAAGAGAACACAAAGGAAAAGTCAATCAAAAATTGATATCAACATAAATTCCCATCGAAAAGTGTGATTTATTTTACCCTTAAAGCACTGGAGTGCTTGAAAATTCGTTAAAACTCCGCTTCTTCGGTTCTGACATCCGTAATAAAAACAAGGCATCATCCCGCATTGCTCCTACGTTGATAATATGAAGTTCCTCGAAGCAAGATTTTATCCCTGAAAGCTCTTCTTTTTCCACTAAAGCGGCTTCTGAGTATCCCTTAATTAGTATCCCTGTCTTGAGTAGCAAACCGCGAATAACGACTTTACTGCTCCGCCTAACACTGCGAAAGATCCAACTTTTTTAAAACTTCAAAAAGTGTTTACCGAGCTGACGGCTGTGTAGCCGCGCGTGTGACGTCATACGCGCATGTTTTGCGACGTCATACGCTCCCACGAGCTAGTCCTGCGCGATGGACGCCCGGCGGGCATATGACGCGCCCGCGAAACATTCCGCTAGCCATGACCATGAAAAATGACGGGCATAGGTTCTATGAGTATGGGACTGCGCAGCCGGGCCTTCGGCCCGGCGTGTGCTCCGCTATAAAGCCTCGTTGAAAGTAACTTGTAAGTGATTGGGTTATCTCTCTCAACTTGAACGTCTTTTCTTAAATTAAAGAAGGTGTGTTACTGGTAAAACGAACTTCGAAGGGCACACCGCATTTACAATTATAATAAGTTGTAGGAAACTGTATTACCAAAGTTAAAGTTTGTTAAACACCCTCTTTAATCTCAAATTTAATAATAGCGACGAAGGACCGTTTTACTCACCAAAACATAACAAACCACGATGGCGAACTTTCAACGGAACTTTCATCTAAAATTAAAATAGGAAGTCAGAAGTCCGAAATCAGAAGTTGGAAGTGGGAAGTCAGAAATCAGAAGTTGGAAGTTGGCAGTCGGAAGTCAGAAATCAGAAGTTGGAAGTTAGCAGTCGGAAGTCCAAAATTAGAAGTTGGAAGTCGGAAGTCCGAAATCAGAAGTCCCACTTCGCGTTTCGTAGTCCAAGAACGCAACCATAAAGTTACGTTTAAAAAAAGTCAAGGCGGACATCTTCTCCGTCATGTGCAATAATACATCGTAATAATATGCCGTTTCTGCGAAAATAGATTAAAGTTTTACGCGTTCACCGGAATCGACTTCATACTCTTTATTTTGTATGAGTTTAGCTCAAAGTTAGATTTCCAAACTCAATCGAACTAAATAGAACCATGACCGTTCGATTTCGTTCGATTCGTTCGATTTCGTTCGGGCATGGAACTCACAAAAAAAGTTTTGTTTTCGACTTCGTTCGATGGCCGAACTGCATCGAACTCTTTCGTTCGATTAAGTTCGATTGAGTTCGATGGAAAGTTTGTTCTCTTTCGTTCGATACTACACTTTTTGATTCAACACTGTGTGTTTAGATAACACCACCAACTATTCTAGGAAAAGCATAAACTTTGTTTAGTATTTAATTAAAACTTGTTTCGTTACATAACAGTCCGTTGTTGAGGAACTCGTTCCTTAGAGTCCGGTTACCTTTGTGGTTTCCTTTTATGTTTATGTTGTATGAACTTATCAACTAAGTTGAGAGGAATGCGGAACCGTCAAGCTGAAGCCAACTTGGCCAGGTCTAAGATAAAAACCTGGTCAACTCTTATTCAGTTTTGTCCATATTTCAACTACGGAAAGAGTTTGCTTTGTTTCGATTTTAACTATTGTTGCACTGAGTTACAGCATACAAGTTCAAGGAAGTGCTGGTAAGAGAAATACAATACAATACAATACGATAAATTTATTAGTTACCTAACGAATTCTTACTATACAGAAATATTTCAAACATAGTGTAGCGCGCTACACTGAATATTGATTTGCGCGTTATATGTATTCTTGAAGTGAACTGAATGCAGAAAACATTTCCTGTTGCTAAAATCAGTCATCCCCTATAAACGTCTCGGTATCGGCCTCAGTAATTCGAATTCATTTGTCCGAAGAAGCAGGCGATCAGGTATCAGGCATGTCGGCCAAAACTGAAGCGTCCTGTAACAACACTAAATAATTCTGTTACAAGTACTCCGATAAAGCCGAGTGCAAAGCAGGTTAAAGGTAACGAAGAGATGGAATCAGATCTCAAGAAGGTTTATGAACTAATAGCCGCAATGAACGGAAAATTGGACAAACTGGATCAGATCGAAATACATGTACATCTCGCTGAGTCGATCAAGATATTAAGGACCTGAAATGACTCTTTAAGGCTCGTTTACACATGCGATTTTTGATGCGAGTTTTTTCGCGCTCTCCAATGCAACTTTTGTCGCAAGTGTAAACTAGCGGCGATTTCCTGAGCGATTCGGGCGCGACATTTGCTTTGATTTGCTGTGATTTCCCCAAAATCGCCACCAAGTTGCATCAGGTTTCGAACATGTTCGAAACCTCTGCGACATCGCGCGACAAATCGCGCCCAAATCGCACTGAAATAGCGCTTTGAAATGCGATTTGAAGATGCAACTAGCGCGCGATAAAAATTGCATTGACAAGTGCACAAAAAATTCGCTTGTGTAGACGGGCCTTTACACTTTTGTGAATGACACGACTGACGAGCTGAAAAAGAAGCAAAATACACAAGAAAATTCAATAAAGTTACTGGAGGAGAATATTTTCAGGCCTTGTAAAGCAATCATAGCCGTGTCAGGAGCTCATTGATGCGAAGCAACCTCATGTTTTACAATCTACCCGAGGTAGATAAGGAAGATCCTTTGCTAGTCAGTTCGAGATGTATTTGCCAATAAAATGGAAATCAGCGACGAAAATAGTGAAATAGAAATAGAAAGAATACAAGCGTGATAGAAAGCCAAGACCCATTCGTGGCAAAACTGCTCCGTTACCAAGACAAAGAATTCATCCGCCCAAGCTCGAGATTGCTGAACAATTTCCCAAAGAGATTGCTGAAACCCGGAAAAACCTGTAGACTATTATGAAGAAAGCGAAAGAAGATGGAAATACCGTGAAAATAACAAAAGACAAGCTATTCATAACTAATGGACAATAAACAAAGGACTACATAGTGAGCATGAAGACCATGGAGAACCTATGGATTAAACACACTCACAAGAAAGTTTCGCCTAAATGTCTCGTTTACTAAAACACTGTATGTTATTATGAGCAACAGTGCCGGATGAACTAAATCACCATGTAACTAGATAGTCAGTCCTGTAATTTATGTGATCATGAAATAACCAAACCTCAAAGGTCACTAACATGTAACATCCGTTTGAGATATTATAGGAAAGTTCCACAGTTTTTACAAAATTATTTTAAATTTAATAGGGAAGTGGTACCGGGCCAAAATCATCAGAGTCATTTCTTATATGTATCATCAGGTAAAACTGAATCGGCCAAAAAGTCTTTTTAGACCTAATAATAGGAATTGTCTGCGGCTAGTACGTAGCTATGACCTTTCCGCTGTCATACAATCGGGCGCTATAAATAGCCGCTCGATTGTATAAAATGCACTGTTTTGAGGGTAAGATTTTTTTCGGTTCACACTAGATAGCCGAAGTGCCCTTCTTATGTTTCTCGAAGGTTCTGATTGTCAGTCCTTTGATAAGGATAGTGTGTTCACACTAGATAGCCGAAGTGCCTTCTTATGTTTCTCGAAGGTTCTGATTGTGAGTCCTTTGATAAGGATAGTGGGTTCACATTAGACCTACTGTCATCGATCAAACAAACCGTTGTTTATATTAAGCCTATAGTTTATAAAGTCATGTCTGTTTTTAAGGTGTATCATTATGTAGGATACACGACAAAGGTGAAGAGTTAACCATTCTATTAAGGTATGTTTTTGTCTGTGATGTCAAACACGAAATGATTATAGAACACCAAGAGGAAGACACGAAGTGACGTTTCGAAGAGAAATTCAACCAAAATCAGGCTGGAAAACTTCAATTTTTAGTCGGGCTGCACGACTTATAAAATGAGCTGTGTTTCATGGTCACAAATGGACTCCCCCCCCCCCCAGGGGGGCCTCACATACAAAAATGATGGGGTGCTCCTCGAACGTTTTCGAAAAACACCCTAAAAGGTACTTGAATCTCGACAAGCACTTCCGTCATTTTTATATGGGAGTCCCCCCCCCCGGATTTACAAGTGTTTTGGAGGGGGATGGCTGTCGTTGATTCTTGCTGCGTAGGGTAAAGAGTATTTGCTGTTTATAGTAATTTGATGGAATCATGAAATAATTTTTGAATTGATTAAGGGGTTCTTAGCTTGCTTTTTATTGAACAAGAAGCTGTACACAGCTTGAACTGCACACAGACGCATTATTGCTTAGCTCTTTGTTTTCACATTTTTTGCTGATGATATGTTCTGTGGCTGTTACGTACTCGGCAGCATTTTAGGATTTTAAGGTTGTTTTTAAAGGTATTTTCATGTATTTTTCCAAGTCAGTTTACAGAACTGAATTTTTATTTTTTTCTCGTAGCTTAAGTTGTTATGCAGCAGACGTGAGCAGATTGGTTTACATTCACTGTCTAGAAAGTTCTGATTTCTGTTTTGGTTTAGATATCTCGCGTTTTACCGGGTCCTGTCATGGTGATGCTTTTAATATCTGTCATCGGTGACCAACGTGATCGAGATTTATGAATAAACGATTCTCGCCTTATTCGGATCGCAGTCCCGGGGGGGGGGGGGGGGGGGTACTCGCTATAATGGGCTATACGGGGATGCTCCGCCCGAAAGGGGTACCTTTTTGAGGCTGGAGGTATATGAAAGGGTAGGGATTTCACGAGTTGAAGTATATGAAAGGGTAGGGATTTCACGAAGAATAGGAAAGGGTACCGAAAAGACGCCGTTGAGGCGTGAAAACGATGGGGGAAACTACCATTTAAGTCTTATAAAAAGGGCCTTTCAAAACATATCAAACAGACGCACGTAAAGGCTATATAAAAGGGGTACCATTTTCATTGAAAGGTATATGAAAGGGGTACCATTTTCAATGAAAGGTATATGAAAGGGGTACCTTTTCTGTCAAAAGCGGTATATGAAAGGGTAAGGGTTCGAACCTCGGGGCGGAGCATCCCCGTACAAAACTTTGTTGAGTACCCCTCCCCCCCCCCCCTTCCGGGATCGCAGTTCGCCCAGAGAACATGTATAAATCTGCTTTTCCTGCCGGTGGAGCCATTTTTCCCTTTCTTTTTTTTATAAAGCTATGCCTTGAAGTGTCTCAGCCTCCGTTGCTTTTTTTGCTGCTAAGTGATTTCCGCTGTTGGTTAACGAACTACATCCTTTTAAAAAACAGCCAATAAGCTAGCTTCAGTACACAATGCTCCTTTGATGACAACTGCAAGAACATTACGATAAATGGTGAAAACCTAGCTGGACAAAACTAAAGAAATACTGCCGAACTGTTTTCAGGGTAAACCCGACAGTAATCAATTTAATGTCAAAACATACATGGTGAAGCAGACAACAACTGAACCTCGCACTCAATGCTTCACTGATGTCCCGGGAGGGGGGGGGGGGGGGGGAGGGGTACTGTCATATATGAGCTATATAGTATGTGCCGCTGTGAAGGGTATGGTTTTCAGGCTGTTTGATAGGGTATAGTAATCAGGCCCCGGTTGTTCCAAAGGTGGATAGCGCTATCCACCGGATAAATCACTATCCATTGGATAAGTACTAACAAAATCCATTGTGTTATCCGCTGGATAGTGATTTATCCGGTGGATAGCGCTATCCACCTTTTGAACAACCGGGGCCAGGGATTTTTGGTCTAGAATAGAATATCATTTTCCGCGAAACTAATCCGTTGCGTGAAGAATTTAGTCTAGACGAGGTTTACTGGCAAATGGCATTTAAAATTCGGTACGGCTGGCAGTACGGCATTTTTACTAACTGTGATAGTGAATTAACGAGTTTCTGGAAAATAGCGAGTCTGGAATAAGTCTAGGATAGGGTAGGGTTTTTCGGTGTTTAGTCTAGAATAGGGTTGCAAAATGTAGCTAAAGTGGTCTAGTATAGGCTAAGGGTCTCAGAGTCTCAGCGGCACATCCCCACCCAAACATTTGCAGAGTAACCCCCCCGGGACTGATGCCTCGATCGATGCACAAGTAAAAACTTGTTGATATCAAACGCAAAGGCAAACTGAGAGCAAATAAGGTCATCAATCTGAAGTTTATTTCTCTTTTACTTAAATTTTACAGTGGGTTTAGAAAATTCGTGTATTTGTTTTTGTTATGAAATGAAATGTTATTAGATTGATTTGCAACACGATCTTGCTTCAATCCGGTAGATGTTTAAAAATGCTGGGTGATTATATTCATTCACGTCATGAAGGTCAAGGTATAAACAAATAGTCGGAAACAGGGAAGGTGCAAACTTGTTTATGTAGTTAGAATAAAGCATCGCATAACTTGAGTAGAGATGTGTGATGATCGTGCGAGAGCATTGAGTACTGCTCCCGAAAAGGGTACAGACGATGTATAAATGATGTGTGGGGCAATATTCCTCTTAATTCTGCTTAATTACAAGTCCCAAAACGTGAAATTACAGTTCGAAGTACGCTCACCAACTGTCACTGTTTATTTACGTGCAATGATCCAGTCATGAAATGATAAAAAAAGGTCGTAGTCAACAAGGTACAGCTAAACAAATTCGTTTGTATTGTTCAATTATCTATTAAAATCAGATGACACGCACTTAATCAAAACAAGTATCAGATGTATAAACCCTTGATAACCAAGCAGTGGGTCAACATGCAAGGACTCGGGCAGGGCTGTGGTTACGCTAGTTAGATTTTCTTAGTCATAAATAAATATGGAAAACCCCCTTTGCTCCTTTTTACACTGAGGTAATACTCTCATACCGTTGGCATTTTCACGTGGAATTTTATCGCTTATGATAACTTTCTCGGGAATTCGTACCAAGATTCCAAGACGGCAAATGGTGTTTATTTTAGCGCGCGAGAGAATTAGAGATTCGACCGAACCAAGACTAACTCAATTCGCCAATGTCGGCATCAGTTTATTTAGTTGTTTAGAATTGTCCTCGCAGTGAAAAGCATCATTTGTGCGTGGGTTTGGAGGGATGGAGTGGTGGGGAAACACATATCACTGGTCGCCATCTTTGGATCCTGGAATAAAGTAAAATCCCTGTAATACCCTTAACGCCCTGACGAAGGCGTTATAAGCCATTAATGTGCCGAATATTGTTCTATTAAAGCATAATTTTAACTGAGTGCAGGCACATACCATTGATGTTCCTCCTCCAAACTCTTATTTTCAAACGCCTATGTTTCGCCAACTCAACAATTTAAAAGAAATTCCAAACAACGCTATAAATAAAACACATATTCGAAACAAACAGCCAAAAATACACTTTCACTTATTCCTCCTCTTTTTATGAATTAATTACCATTTCCACAAAGCAAATTCAAAACTATGCCACATCACAGAAATCTTACACCTTCAAAATTAATCTCAAATCTTTCAACTAAAAAACAATCATTCTGTACCACTGCAATCATGCATACTATGATATTTTCAAGCCTTATACATAAAATATTCTTTAAAACACTCCTTTAAAGAACTCAATGACTACTAAAATCGAACTTTAAACGTACAAAATAAATTAAGCATTCACATAACGAAAAATAATCACCATATGAGCCCAGTCTAAACCCACCTTCTCAAATATTAAAAAACGAACAATACCAACCTAATAATAATCTAAACCCTTAACAGCTCGATTATAATACTCGTACAGTTCTAATTCCGCTTCGAACTTCAGTCATGAAACTAAAATTATTTCGCAGTCTCAGCAGTTCGAAATAGTAAATGTTCGGATTTGCTTTCTTTTTCAACAGTGGTTTGCGTGCTATATTGATCATTAGAAAAACACACAATCAGAATAGTAAACAAACAGCATTGGTAAACTAGTTTGATTCATTACAACAATTTTTCATTTGTTTTTATTTTTGCTCGCTGAATACTTTGCTTGCTTTGCGTGGAATAAATAAGCAAAATTATTTTATTGGAAGGTGATCAAACGTAGCTGTCATTCAAGCTACTGTTTCGTTTTCTTTACGTAATGTATCTTTATATCCGATACCTGAACATTTAAGCAGTTCATAACGACTGACTGATATGCTTTCCGTTTTTGTTTTTCGTCCAAAGAATTCCAGTCTGCCCTGTTTCTTCACTGAAACAAGAATCTGCAAAAGGTTTTCAAGTCCAAGTGGGGAGTTTCATGTCATCATTGTCGTAATCGGGTAACAACTGTTATGGCCCGCAATACGCAATACACCCTTCTCGGTCTTCTCGTTTTGATGATTTGTAAGTATTTATTAAATCAATACCATGTACTAAGAATTAATGACTGCATGGCTAAACAAAAATAAGTTTCCATTGGGATTGACACCCCCGTTTACGTAGTATCTGTTTTGCTGTTTTTATTAAAAAAAAGTTTATTGGACGATAGAACTAAGCCGGATAGAGCTTAGTGTAGTATACTTTCTCGCTAAAAAACGTGCGCTGACATTCACGTCTAATCTGCTTTCGAGTATCTTTATTTTCTCAAAACCGATTTATATCAATAAGAAATGAAGAGAACATGTTTATTTTTCCCACCAGTTATCCAATCTTACACGCCCTTCTTAAGATGATCACTCATGTTCTGTTTCAGTGTTTGGCAAAGTCCGTGGATTGGCTTTTGTTGCTGAGCCAAACAACACAGTAGTAGCATTTACAGGATTTAACCAAACATTCACTTGGACTTTGAACCTAACTGAGGAAGATAAATCAAAGGAATTGAAAGTCCAGTTTGGTTCTTGGAATAAAAAATACGGCTATGTGAATTACTATTTGATGACCTTTGCTCGAGAACCATCTGGAAAAGAAAATGAAAAGAAAGCAAACCACTCCACTGCCAAGCGTTTGTATTGGACCGGGAATTTATCACGTGACTACCATATCGCCTTTCAACTTGTCAATATAAAACGTGACGATTCTGGTGATTACGGGATAAGGTTCCGTGTGGGTTATACTCTCCCAGTGATTTTGGAAGGTTGGTTCACTCTGTCTGTTCAGGTAAGAAACATTCTTCCAATGGTAGTGCACTTTAAATACTACAGTGGGACCTCTATTAAGCGGCCACCCTCCATTAAGCGGCCACTTTCCAAAGTCCCGAATTATTTGTCAGTAAAGTGCTGTATTCGATACCTCTATTCAACGGCCACCTCTATTAAGCGGCCGCGGCCACCTTTTTGCTGTTGCAGGTTTAGTATTTACTGTATTTTTACCTCTATTAAGCGGCCAGCAAATCATCTTTTCAAGCGAAATGGTGACAGATAATATGAAGGTGATAACTGATAACAATAAAAACTGCAATTTAATCTCCACTTGCCCAGTTTCACGGTTACCAGGACCTTGCCCTATCTATCGGAAAGCAAATGACTTGATCTTCTCGTTACAACTCCGAGCTCCACAACGGCAAACAGCAGTGACGGATTATTTAAATAAATCGTCCGTGAAATATTTTGAGCTAAAATTTTTACAGACTATTGGTGCAAAAAAGGCCTAAGAAACTTGATGTTTTGTTACATGGATTTGCATATTTTTCTGTACCTACTCAACACCAAAAAATACTGTACTTATCGACTACATGCTCTCTGTGTTAGAGCTAGAACTTTGCACGTACTTGAAATGCGCAAATACAGGGAACTTAATTTTTTGTTTCAATGATTTTTGCATTTATCTTCACATATGTTCACTTTTCAACAAGCCTTTTGCTATATAGAGGCAATAAAATTACGTTGACTTCCATTTCTATCCAATTTATACTGTACCTCTATTAAACGGCCAACCTCTATTAAGCGGCCAGTTTTCAAAGTCCCGAGGGTGGCCGCTTAATAGAGGTCCGACTGTACGTTATAACGAGAAGAGATTATTAAGAGCTCATTGGTTAAAGCATCCGATTAGTGTACGGAAGGTCGTGGGTTCGAATCCCATCTAGAACTCAGATTTTTTTCTTTGTTTCTTTCTCTCCACACATATCATTCTATTTTCAAAAATTAAAAAACAAGAGGCTCCAAGCAGCCTTTACTCATGCGCATGCGTAAGAAAATTTTATGATATATTTTAAACATGATAAGATGTCCGATATGGAGATAAGTTACTCCTTTCAGTCATCGTTCCTGCAAACCATGTTGTTTACTATTGAATGTTTTGGAAATGAAGGCTGTACCACAATGAAGCCGTCTTATATATACCAAACGTGAACGTAGTAATGTATGTAGGGTTGTAGGAGATGTTGTCGTGACACGTAAGTGACGCTCTTTTACCGGAAGTGACAGTAGCCGGAAGTCACTAAACAGGAAGTGTAAATGGCGAAGACATGAACCGGAAGTGCACAATTTAAAATATGCGTGCATACATTTGCATGCAAAATCGTGACATAAAAAATAAAAATAATAATAATAAAAACAACAAAAACGGAGCCGAAACCTTACCTCATGCCGCTAGGCGCATGAGTAATAAAATAAAATAATAAAAAAATACATTTATTAGTCGCTTTTCCTTAAGGGTTGTTTCCCATTAGCGACGTAATTGGTAGCGGAGTCGGAGTCGGAAGCGCAAGGAGCTTTACGTTCTAGTGGAAATCAAAAAACGGAGTAGCAATCGGAATCGGAAGCGCGACGGAATCGGAATCGGAAGGATCAGAAGGTTTCCTTTTTCTTCCGATTCCGCTTCTGCTTCTGTCGCTTACTATCCGCTTCCGTCGTTTTGATTTTCACTAGATCGTAAGGTTGTTGCGATTCCGATTCCGCTTACGATTCCGCTTACGTCGCTAGTGGGAATCAAGCTTAAAACACGAAGTTCCGGTATAAAAGGCTTAGTTCCTCCCCCATTTCACACCTTTTGGGTGTGAAATGCATATTAAGGCGTCTTTCAGTCACAAAACGTGGTTAACTTGCGTGTCTTTTAAATATAATTTGCTTCAAAAATCTAATTAAACCAAGCTCTCACCTAAGCAAAAAAGAAATAGAAGTTCACGAAGACTTCTGATATAACTTTCATAAAGTTTTTCCAAATTGTTTTAGCAATGGTCGTAGTAATGACACATGTTTTTGTCAGTTGTTTATGCTTTAGTGGTTGATTGACGACTGATGGTGAGAATTACTAGGCCAGGCTCCTTTTATACCGGAACTTTGTGTTTAATCAATTCACAGTTTTCTTGACTTTCGTATTCGAATCGTTATACCAAGAGTTTTATTCCGGTCAGTGTAAAACGCAGACTGCAGACCGGGAGTAAAATGCAGACTACACACTAGCCTATACCAATACTAGACCATTTTAGCTGCATTTTGTAACCCTATTCTAGACTAAACACCAAAAAACCCTACCCTATCCTAGACCTAGTCCAAACTCGCTATTTTCCACTGCATTTTACCCTCAGTCTGCATTTTACCCCCGGTCTGCAGTCTGCGTTTTACACTGTCCGGTTTTATTCGGGCTGCAGCATGAATGTAGATTTTAATATATGCAGACAGGTGTCGCATATACATCACACATATGTGATATTAAACACTTAATGACTGGTCCCGAGGGAAACAGTAACTTTTGTTTTCCTAGAAACTGGAAACATCGAGATTCGAAGGAAACAAAATTCACTGTTTCCCGAGGGATCAGTCATTAAGTGATATGTATATAGCAACACAAAGCATTTGATAAAAAAAGACAGTTTAAAAAACGCGCCGAGCGCAGTCGAGGCGGGTTTGCTATATCCTTTGTTGCTATGTATATCCTTTGAGACCAAGCTCGCCAATGAAATAAGTGGCTGTTTATTTCGAGAGCGCAGGCTCCCACATTTTTTCATTCATTTTAAGGGCTCACTGACGTATATTTTCTGACCTGTTGCTAGGGACAGTAATTGCTATTAATTTTTATTTATTTTCATCGTTTAAATACGGTCAAATCTTCAACTCAGTCCTAAACCCAAAAATGACGTCATCGAGCCACGCCCATGATCACGTGACCAATAACGAAAAAGTCTAAAATTTTTGATGTGTCGCATTTTATCGGAATGTTTTTGACGGTGTTATGGTATTTATTAATTTTCCCATCATCGTAAGTATGGATTTCGTTTTAATTTGGAAAATAGATTTTTTAGAGAGATTTAAAATATTGATTTGTCCATAAAAATTGTATTGAAAATGATTTCAATAGACGTATACTTAGTTATATTCCATATCCAGGTTAGATAAATGTAACATTGAAAAATAATGAATCAAGTTAGAGACCGCCAAGAATTTAGGATTTTTCTGCAAACCGGAAGCAATCTGAAACGAGGGTACTGGGAACGAGGTTGAACCGGAAGTCATTTTATCAACGCATGCGCTATTCGTCTGACCAGAGATCTGTGCTTTAGTAGGTTCTCGCGGGGTTTTTCTGATTGGCTGCCGAAATGCCTGCGTCATTCACCGGAAATGATTTTTCACTTCCTTAGCAACGCGCGAGAAATCCGTCCGTGAGCCCTTAATGAAATATCCATATCCTTTGTAAAGGAAAAGACTAATCAAATTTCTATTGCTGGAATTAAATAAACGAGGGAAATAGAACTGATCTGCAGTTTTTCTGTTTAACATTTTTTAAACGAAGCAGCAAATTTTGTTTGATATTTATCTGGCGCTAAGACGTTTCCTTCTAAAATGAAGTTAAAAAATGTCTAACAATGTCCAACGTAATATGTTGGCGTAATTTGCAATATGTTTGCGTTTCGTGTGTTGGGAATTGGGGGGAGTTTAATTGCTGAATTGCAATGCACTTCTTTTACAACACTTAATAATATATATGACATGACTAAAAATATGTCATTTTTAGCTATCACCCATGGAGAATCTTCCCTTCCCCTTTTATACAAAGTTTGAACAAGAATCTATTGTTAGTTGTTATAGTGTAGTGGTTAGTGTAGTATAGTTAGTGTAGTGGTTCTAATGGTGTACATGTAGAGGTTAGTGCGTTGCACTTCAGATCTGAAGGTCGGTAGGTCGAGCCCTGGTCTTGGCTCTCTCCACCCAATGTGTAAATGGGTATCGGCGATACAATGCTGGGGGTGACCCTGCGATGGACTACTGTGTACCAACCTACTGGCAATAAACTACAAGCAATTTATGTGCATTTAATTCGCACATAACTTGGTTATGTTTATTCGGCCTTTTTCAGATTGTAAGAAAGTAAAGAAACAAATATTCTGCTGGTAGCAATACAATTAGGGTAGCAAAAGTGATGTGGTATTTGCAGATAAGACGAAGTAGAGCGAATGTTTATACCGTAACAACTGTCGACAGATCAACTGATCAGCTGACTATGCCAAAATTTGAGATTTGAGGAGCCGATATATTATCATAATATAATCATAATACGGCACCTTTTTTTCATTCCAGGATCCACCGGTCAAGCCAACTGTCGGTAAGAATATGTTTAATTTAGACGTTGTTCTGCGGACAGCTGCTCAAAGCAGGGTTTCTGAACTGATTTGCGTGATCTTTCCATTCGTACGTTTTCAATTTTTTCAATTGTTTATTTTTACATTAACTAATCTAAAAGAATCCTAGTTTAACAGTGAAACCTTTTTTTAATAAGACAAATGAGTCATAAAACATTTTTTAGTGCTTACACTTTGAAAAGGAGGCTAAGAACAACTCGGTAATGGGCTATTCATATAAAGCATTTTGGTAGGGTCTCGTTTTGAAGCTGTCTTTTATATCTTGGAGGCTTGAAAGCTAAAATGTTTATTTGATTTGTTTCTCTATTATTTTTCAGCTGCGAATCTCATGCCGCCAAAGAAAGATCAGCCTGTAAACACTTTTTATATGACAAGAAATTCTAGTACTTTTCCGTTAACATTGTTATTGTTATTGTTACAAGCCAAGCCCAACTTACAAATTCGGTCGTAAGAAAAGTGCGCTTTTCAAGTGGTTTGTAGCCTGCGGCGAAGTGTTAGTGACGTCATATCAGTTGACATAGCAACTTCAAGCTCACGGATGAATTGGATTTATTTACAACATAAGACTGATAAGAGAAAGGTTAATGACGAAACGAAACATATCAAGTTAAAGAAACTTACGTTATTGCCGGATTTGGCGAGAATTCCATTCGACAACGACTGATTTCCTTTTCTTTCTTTTCGAGCAACAGATAAATGAAAGTAATAAAGTTGAAGTTAAAGTTAAAGTTGACGTTGTATGCACGAGTGATTGCTGCATAGAACATCTGAAGTGAAAGTTCATTTTTTAAAAAAGATAAAAACAAAAAGAAGACCAAAGGTGCCAGAGTATTAAAACAGATTTTGTGATTGGCTAATGCGTTAAATTGAATGTGTAATGAGAATGTGTATGCTCATATCTGAAAGTAAACATCCATTTGCCTCGTGGTTTATTCTATACAACAATAGAAAACGTCCTATCCATGTCTCCATATAGTTATTGTAATACTCGTGAAAGTTTTGGAGAACAGATATTTCACACAAACCTCAACTAGCTCGTGTTACCATAACTTTGTGGAAACACGAAAATCGTTTTCTCTTTCCCAAATACTGCGGATGGCCAAGATGGGAATGGATTGTAACTTATTGAGACGAAGTCCTTTCAGGTTCTTGCCTCTTGCATTTGAAAAATCGATTTAAAGATATTTGTGATTTATTTTTTCTTCAATAATTCATTGCGTATGTTCCTATTGAATGTTCAAAGAGAATTCTCACATGAGTGGAAGTAACTTTAATAGCAATAATGTTAGCGCAGTTAAAAAGCACGCAATATCTTCGCGGCATAGCGCCTTTTGAAAAAGTAAAATTTAATGCTTCTAACAAATGTTTTTATCCGTTTTTCTTTTCTTGTGAAAATCTTTGGACAATCCAGTGTGTAAGTTTATTATTATTATTATTATTATTATTATTATTATTATTATTATTATTATTATAATATATTATTTAATTATTATCATGTGTTCTCTATATAATTATGTGTTCTCCATGGGGGCCGGGTCCAAACCATGGACCTAGGGCACCCATGAGGCGCTGTGTGGAGGCCACACTACTCAGCATTGCAGGGAAAGGGTCTTGCGCAGGATATTGGCTGTCCCAAGTAGTGCGGTTTTCTGAATTTCGCAGAGGTCGATGTTGCCAGGGATGCCAGTGACTATTTTTTCTATTCCTTTCTTGATCATCCCCAGTGGGCCTACTACCACAGGAATGGTTTGAGTTTTCGTCTGCCACATTCTTGCTATCTCAAGTTCTAGATCTTTATATTTGGATTTTTTCTCAGAGACTTTTATTATTAATTATTATTATTATTATTATTATTATTATTATTATTATTTACTCGTGGCAGAATGCCAAAGAGTATTAAAATGAGTAGTGATTCTAAGATACCTCTTCTAGAAAATTAAAAGTCTTTTTGAAGTGTTTTTGAGATAAGAGTTTCAAAGGTTAAGAGGTTTCCATTGTTAATCAACTAAATCACTGATAACCTTTTTTCCAAATTGCGTAACCCGACAAAAACAAAATAAATCAAATAGAAAACCACTTTCATTTTAAACCCGTGAATACGCGCATGCGTAATGAATGGGTTATCGGCAATCGTAGTCGGGCTATCGGATCGTAGAGTTCTTGTTTCTAATTGTGACGTCCACAACCTTCGATCGCATCTGTCATATTAGGACCGTTTGATATTGTGTCAGTCGCTTATTGCTGTGGGATTTCGGTTCCGGCAAGTTTTGTGTTTTATATAACTTTTCATTTCTGTTAGCGATCGTGGTTTTAAGTGTCGGCTACTGAATGTAGTCTTACTTTTCGGACATAATTTAATGTTTCTTCGTAAAAGCACTAAATAATGCACTGGGTTAAATAAAGACGCCACGAATTCAAGCTGTGTACAGCTTCTTGTTTTAACTCTTTTTCGCGTGGCTAAACAGTATTCGGTTCACTTCCGGTAATATGCAACAATGAAACAAAACAACGTTACGGAAGTGTAAAATCACCATCCCATGTGGTATTAGTCATGTAGCTTATTTATTTGTCACTAAGCAAGCGCTGATTTCTTTGTGGTAGCATTCTTTTTTAAAACAACCAAAAGTACAATTTTGAATACATGCACGCGGACTGAGTGTAAGGAACAATTCTTGGCAACATCAGACTTCATTTTATCTTGAATGTTTGTCCTCTCAGGTTTAGGTGGCGGATGGTCAAATTGGAACGCATGGGGAAGCTGCAGTGTGACATGTGGCGGTGGATCACAGATACGTCACCGCACCTGTACCAATCCTCCTCCAAGACCGCACCTCCCTTATTGCCAAGGAAGCCGCTTGCAGTTACGATTATGCAATACAAACAACTGCCCAAGTAAGGAGACAAATCTTTTAATCTTTCATTTCAAAGTGATAAATGAACTTTTCTTATCTGATACTCACGCCCAAGAGTTCCCAATTTTAAAATTGAAACTGAGAAAAATAACCATTTTCTAAACTATTCATAAAGAAAACAAAAACGCCACTGCATGAAATAATGCCAAACATATGTTATTGGAATGGTCACACTTAAAATGATCTTTTACGTGGGATGTTTATTTTTTCTTGTCTTCATAAGTTCATGGTGGTTGGAGTGACTGGAACGAATGGAGCCTGTGTACAAAGGCAATCGGTGGCATACAAATCAGGACAAGAGAATGTGTGAATCCAAAACCAAGATATGGCGGTAAATCTTGCAGTGGAAACAGAGTATTTGCGAGGGAGTGTGGAAACACGTCGAGCTGCCATGAAGGTATATTTTCTCTTATGTGTGTTGTGAAATTGTGAAACATTATTTGGGGATTACATAAGCAAAAATAACTGTATGTGAAGATAACTAAAATTTCGCTATAACAAAAGACAATTCATTTTTGTTACATCATTAATACTGCACAGTTAACCTTCCTAGGCTCGATATAATTACTAGACAATTAATACTAAATAAAATAACGCAATCATCGTTCTACACATAGAATATTTTTAAAATCACTTAAAAACACAAACAATAACAATATTTTTGACAGAGGAATGTTTTTAATATGAATTCAAAAAGATGGTCGAAAAGGTCAGCTGTAAAAACAAAGTTGGTTGTACTGATGTGTTTTCCATTGTATTTGTTTAATTAGCATTTCCAGTGCGCTTTCGTACAGAGGAGATACCATCCCTTGGAACTATGGAAATTTTCGAGAACAAAACCTGGGAGAAACTTTGCACGGCAAGTTGGGATGATGCCGAAGAGAATTTGACATGCAGGGCAATGGGATACTTTAACAATGGTCCTAATGAGAATAGCATTGGGCAGGACGGTAGAAATGGTTCAAACACAACCGTCCACCATAGCTGTAGATCAATGACTCATGACTGCGTCAATAACAGCAAAGATGATCTTCAGAAGTGTAAAGGTATCTAGCATATCATGCTCTAATAATATGATAGACGTTTGTGACGTATTTCTTGGTGTTGCTGACGTTTTATCCACCACTGCTAGTTAGCTACTGTGTTGTGGTGTAGATGTTGACGGTATTGTTTTAATTGTCTTTGGAATCTTTTGTTTTTAATCCTTGGTGAACGCAACAAGACTTTACAAAATGTGAACTGCCATATTTTGTGAGCTACGGGGATCGAAAATACTAGCGAGATGCTATTGCTTTAACTTTGGAACGTTTTAATTTAGTGGCCTCTTCTAGCTACAGTATCTGATTTTAGCCACTAGGATTCCTGACCCGCGTGATTAAAACCCTTTACATGACTTGATCATGTGCTTGGATACCACTTAGCAGTGACTTGTGGGGAACAACTGAGACGAGCTAAAAATAAAATATATACCTGCGATCGTTCGCTTCAGTTGCACCCCACAAGCCACAATACCAGAACAATGTTTGCGTAGATAGGTTTAACCTTTTCGAAATTACTGGGTGATCGAAGCCTTGTAGACAAAAGAATGTACTTATGACCGCCATGCTCGATCCCACTTGAAGATCTGTTAAGCAATATGACGCGTGGATAGCTTGCCATCCAATCGGCCGTTGATCAGTGGTATCCAACCAAACACTTGATCAAGTCAATAGGTGACTAAATACTACTGTTTGTTAATTCCTGTATTTTAGTTCCTGTTCGCCTCAATGGAGCAAATATTGAGTACGGTGGAAGAGTAGAAGTTTTTTACCGTGGAAAATGGGGTAAGATCTGTCGAAAGGAATGGGGTCTTGACGATGCAAACGTCGTTTGCTATCAGCTGGGTTTCAAAGGCGCACTGGCTGAATTCATTGCTTCGGAAGTCAAGGAAGAGAACATTCCTTACTTGATGTTTAAAGTTTCTTGCAGTGGACATGAATCTGACCTGGCATCTTGCAAGCGCATTGATGGGGACTATGACTGTCCAGATGACAAGGGAGCTCAGGCATTGTGTGAACCAAGTAAGTTTCCATGAGGCGATTGGCTCAAAACTGCGGTGGGATGACTAAGTGCCTTTGCCACGCATCGAGTAGAAGTATAATTTATTATTTTTCACTAAGTAAATAGCAAAAGAAATACAGGAATGACTAGAGAAACAAGTTATTCCTCTCTGACTGCAAAATGACAGCTTAGAAAACATTCCACTTGATTACGATATGTCTAAACTGAAAATCTCCCAAAACATTGCGGCAAACCAGAAGCTGTACTTTCTAATGAGTATTGCGAAGAAAACAAAAAGTTGGCTTTATTTTGTAATGTTAATATATTTTTGCTATTTTCACATTAACATTGCTACTACTAACAACTAATAACAAAACCTATAAGCAGTTATTTGTTGTTGGTGTACTTTCTAAAACAAATTGTGAAAACCATTATTGTACTCGTATTGGTATCATGAAATCCCAGTGAAATCCATTTATTCTGTGACTCGCTAATATCAATTTATCATTTGTATTGCTGTTGAAGCATTTAAAAGCATCTTATTGAGTATCAGTGGCTTACACTGTGCTACAGAAACAGCAACTGTCAAGGCTATTAGTTGAATATCCTTATGCTTAATTTGTGGCATTGTTGGTCCATGAGATTTTTGCCTTTTCTGCCTTAATAGAAAACCGCCAAGTGTTGGAAAAGAAGACTTTTGTATCGGATATTGGTAACATTGAAACATTTCAATGTTCCCTACCAAACGATACTTCTATGACCAAATGGTATATCAAGGGAGCAAGTGCCTCCCTGTCTGGAGGAAGGATTAAGGCGTCCGGTGGTACACTAATCATAAACAATGTCCAGCTGTCTGATGGAGGGACATATGAATGTCGTGGATTAAAATACACTCGGTTCTATACCATCTATGTGAACGGTAGGTTAATTTTTTATAGCATGATTGTTCAAGTCCCACTAGCAAATAGCCATCATGCATCATAATAATCATCATTACCATCATCAATTAAGTAAAGTTTAAGTAATTTAGTTAAAAAGTAATTTGTAGTTAAATTATATAACTTTTTACTACGCAAATTTTAGGGGCTCGTGTAATATAATATTAAGTAATGTTGTTAATTAAGTTCATTGTACTGCTTCCATTGCTGTATTTTAGGATCACCAATTATTATAGTTTTAAATATTTATGTAGTTTTTGTAAAAGTCTTCTTAATTTTTTACGGCTCACTGGAAGACCACTTATAGTGAATGTGACACCGTGATGAAATAAAAAGATTGTAGTATCATCGCTGTCGCCATCGTCATCATTGTAGTCTTCATCAGCATCATCTCTATCCACGTCATCATGTGTCAGTGGGAGCATAGCCAAGTTTCACTATTATCAGATCATGAAAACAAAATACACACGGGTACTACGAGTAACGTACGAGTAACACACGAATACATATGGGTGCATAACGGATATATACGAGAATATACTAGACATACGAGTACACACGAATAAATAAGAGTACATACGAGTAACACACGAATACATACGAGTAACACACGAATACATACGAGTACATATGAGTACATACGAGTGCATAGGAGTTCATATGAGTATAAACGAGTACATACGAGTACATACGGGTACATACGAGTACATACGGGTACATACGAGTTCATACATGTATGACTACATTCGTGTATATGCGTGTACATACGCGTACATGCGAGTACATACGAGTACATACGAGTACATACAGTTACATACGTTTACATGCGTGTCAGACGGGTACATACGAGTAAAACACGCGTAACATACGAGTAACACACCACTATCATACGGATATACACTTGCATGTTTTCTTCATCTTGTAGAGCACATTACATGCTATCTATTACAGGTAAATGTTTTCGAATTATTGTAACACCGCAAAAACCCTTGTACCCTGGCCATGTGGGGGAATACGTTTGCGTGAGCGTTCGAGGATTAAGAGAATAATCAATTTTTCTAAAATTTGAAAGACAGACAAGTTGTTTTGGATTTTAAGTTCCACGTTACATACAATTCGGGAACAGGAAAGCTAAACTGACTTCGAAAAAACCATCCCCCATCTCATCCGATCTCTGTTGCGCTCACGGATATGTGCTGAAATTTGATTAGATCATATAAAACTACACCAATAAGTACTGCGAATCAGTTGCCATGGAAATGTAATAAAGGTAGCATTAAGTCAAGCCATTTAAAAAAAGAATGCGACCAAAAGCAGTAAAATGTTTAATGGTAACATACGTTTCAACTCTAGCAAAAAATATTTTCAATTTTCGCATTTTTTCGAAAAAATTGAAATTTGATTAAAATCGGCCATCTTGACCGCCTTTTTGGATGACATAATAGATCACCAGCAGCGCCATAACCCGCAATATTTACCCTATCTTGTAGAGCACATAACAGGCTATCTATGTGTGTGTGACACACGTGGTTTTCAAGTTACACTGAAGAAGAATTAAAACCTGAAATGTTTGTTTAAGAACATTCTTACTTTGTACTCAATCCAAAGTGTCACGCATCTCAGGGACTTTATTGTAGTTGTTCTATTTCATTGTAAATATATTTCATTGTAAATATATACTGTGCACACAGAATGTAACATGCAAAGTAATGGGTGTCTGCTTCCGTCCCTTGTGTAGCGGCTTTCTTGTGCTTATACTAAATTATATTTATCATATTAAATTATAGAGTAACTTACTGTGAAACTATCTATTTGTTAGTATATATTTATTATTGACCTACACTGTAATTCAGCCATAGGCTGCGAGAGTGATAAATAAACAAGTGATTCATTCATTCATTCATTCATACCAACGGGGCGTTTTTACCTTCTCTGTCACTGTCACTTACAGTTTAGTTCTGCGGAATTTTAATACATCTCTTGTAGGACTGAAAAAAAGAATTTCATTTTATACACGGGAGACCATGGGATCCCTTGTAGTGGATATGGGACTAAGCTGCAAATAGCACTGTGTCCTGTTATGTTATTTACTCTAAAAAACAATTGCAACAAAGCAATGTAAAACAAAACGATCAAAACCGTACATTACGCAAAAAGAAAACATACATGTAGGACGGTCATTGCCCTCATTCTTCGACTGAATTCGTAGTTACCACACTTAAGACTAGGTGCATTTCATTCAACAGCAATCTTTAAGGACACACCCATAAGGCAAACCCTTATAAGTGGGACGTCAGCCATCTTAAAATGTAATGCCGTGGGAACACCGATACCACAGTTTGACGAGTGGAAGAAGGATGGTATTAAAACTCTTGATGAAGGTAGATTCACACAGATGTCTGATGGGAGCTTGCGTGTCTATCCCGTTTGGCCGGAAGATCAGGGAAACTACACGTGTGCCATGAAACAGAATAAAGGAAAGGAAAGGATCACCACCAAATATCGAACCATTCACGTTTCTGTAGTAGGTACGTAAATAGCAGAGTAGAAGAGTTGGCTATTTAAAGGTACTTAAAAACTTAACAATTAACAGTCCCTGTTCTAGCCCGGGGGTGCTCGTCGGAAATTTTCGAAAAACACCCTAAAAGGTACCAGAATCTCGTTTGATGGGCGTGGCTCAAAAGAATTTTTACCTCTAAGAGGTACTTGACCAATTCTAAAACAACACATGTCATCCATATTTTTTCGGCTCATACCCGAAAAGGTATTGCGATAATTCTAACGGTGGTCATTTTAGATTTTAGTACCCTAAGCAGCATCAATCTACAAATTTTGACCCCTAAAAGGTACGACGAGCACCCCCGTCATTTTTTTATGGGAGTCCCCCCTTCGGGTGTTCTAGGTCCTATGATAACTACCACTAGAACTACAGTGTAAAAGGTACTGTATTGGTGATAAATAAAGAAAGATGGGAAATGTTTTAACATTTAGCTTAATGAGAAAGATGTGATGTTCATCATGTTAGAGCGTGGGACAAAGGAAAAAGTCTGAGTTCCCGACAGGATGATGAACCTATGACCTTCCATGCACCGGCCGGATGATTCCGTACACCGGTCGGATGATTCCGTACACCGGTCGGATGATTCCGTACACCGGTCGGATGATTACGTACACCGGTCGGATGATTCCGTACACCGGTCGGATGATTTCGTATACCGGTCGGATGATTCCGTACACCGGTCGGATGATTCCGTACACTGGTCGGATGATTTCGTACACCGGTCGGATGATTCCGTACACCGGTCGGATGATTCCGTACACTGGTCGGATGATTCCGTACACCGGTCGGATAATTCCGTGCACCGATCGGATGATTCCGTACACCCGTTGGATGATTCCGTACACCGGTCGGATGATTCCGTACACCGGTCGGATGCTCTAACCACTGAGCTACGAAAAAACTTGTGGAGTTCTTGGCCATATACTAGGTTAATGTATGACATGCGTCCTGCGTACTGCTAGGATCAGCCATGTCGAAAGCGTCATGTGAGGTGCGGTGATCAATAAAAAAAAGATGGTAAATATTAAGCTCGGTAATGGGGGAAATGAGAAAGATGTGATTGTTCTTAAATACACTGCATGGATTAAGGCTTTATCTCTGATCAGTGATCTTTGATTTTCAGTCGATGGTTGATCCTATTCTCAATGTCATACTTGCTATGTTATCCTTGTTATCTTGCCATTTCTAGTTCCCCCGAATGTCCAGGTGTCAGGACCAAAACTAACCGTACGAGAGGGAGAAAACGTAAGCCTGACTTGCATCATTAACGAGGGTACAACGCCAAAAATAAACTGGTATAAGGATGAGTCTGTCATAGATAATGGGAAGACAGTATTGCACCTAACAGAGGTTACAGCTGAAGATGAGGGATGGTACACCTGTAAAGCGGAGAATGAAGGAGGTTCTTCTAATGACAGCACATTTGTTACTGTTGACGGTAAGTTTTAGCCTTCTGCGTGAACCTGATCTAAGCCAAAGATAATTAATGTAGCCTTGTGAACCTTGAAGTGATAACCGTAATGATGATGGCGAACGGAAAAAGTCTATCTGTGCTTTTGTAAAGGGATTACTGTACGAAGTTAAGTATGATGGTCATTATCACGTGACGGAATGTATCAACTGGGTTCGTAACCAGAATCGGGAGAAAAAGGAACAGAAGTAAAATTCGTTTCTAAATTCCGTCAACCGCCAGCCACCTGTCAAAGAAATGTTACCTCAGTCTTTTGAAAAAAAGGCGCCGGCTGAAGTGATGCCAAAAGATGTTTATAATTTTTCTGTTTGGTAATCCATATTGGCATCATTTTTTGTCACTAATTGCAATAACTTATATGTGAGGTATATGGACTCCTTTCTTGAACATACATTTTTCTAGTTTGCCTCTCTATAGGCTCTTATCGAAGCAAGAAAAAGCGATAAACAGGGGGGGGGCCACTGTGATTTGCATACCTAGTTTCGCTACTCTCGATTTTCATAACAGACGTGAAATCGACATTGCACACTCCTCTTCGGAAAAACTATCTGAGAAAGAAAACGGGTTCATTAAAACTCTAGTTTGTATACGGTAGATTTCTTCGCTCGGATTACGTTTATTTCTAAAATGTGCTATATTTTCCACTATTTTCCACGTTTGGAACTCTTCCACAGGAACCACCTTGTAGTTTAGTTTCTCCCCACTTTATAGAACACATTCTTGAAGTTAGAATTCTAGTCACGTGACATGTGGTCTTCAGGGTAAAATGGGGAACACAAAATCAAATACAGGTAAATGTTTTTGGTGCTTATAGTTTACGGCGCAGGTGCTAGTCATGAATTAGCCTTGAATGCATGTCCAAGCTTAATTAATAGCAATGACGTAATTTAGGAAAATAGGTCGCGTGAGTTTCGAAAATGCTTATTAACTTTCTAATTGAAATTACAAATACCACCTTACAAGGCAGAATAATACTGCTTACGCCATTTCCCATTTAAGAAAAGGCATTTTGTGATGTCACAGACAGAGTAATGTAACATGATACCAACAAATACTCTCATATATACTCTAGTCAGGAGTAAATCATGCTTGGTCCATCAAACTATGATGTTCATTTTATTGATAAATGAAACCGATTTCTAAATTCTCTGCAGGGGATTCTTATTGAGCTTCCTACACATGCCTTAAGTTGCCTGAGTTTGATCTGTTAGTTCGTATTAATCGTTTGTTTTTTTTTTCTTTTTAATAATAGTAAAACCCATTGCTAAAATAAGCCCAGAGTCCTATCGTCCACTTCTGGCCGGTGATGACCTTATATTGATTTGCAAAGTCAGTGGCAAAAGAGTGGAGGTCAAATGGAAAAAGAACGGTTCGCCAGTAACTTCAAGAGCTCGTATCAGTTGGAATGGTGACAAGAGTACTCTTGTTATTGAAAATCTTGAGGGTGGTGACGGCGGTGATTATACTTGTGAGGCACACAACGACGCGGGCTTTATGTCCTCTACTGTGGTGATCGATGTTAGGGGTAGGACGACGTTTGGTCACAGTTTAAGAGGAGGTATAATACAGACAAGTACTTATTTGTAATATAGCAATTAGAAAAAAACACAAGTATATTGTAAGTATAGTTACCACAGGTTAACATTTAATCATGTCTCAAAACATTAACGTTCTTGAGGATTCTACTTCGTCATTGGTCAATGTCACTAAGGAGTCACATGAGATATGCGCACGAAACCAGAGCGGTCACTTGCAAGCGAACCTTTGTAGTAGTTGCACATTAAATTTTTCTTATGGCGAAATCAACAAATCCCGAAGATCCCCTCGAAGGAACGGAGCTTCCTCCCACAGAGGAAGTCGAGGACGAACTTCTAGAAGAATCTGCACTCGAAAATAGCGACTCGCTATTGAGTGCACTCGAGAAATTGAACAAAAACATCGATCACATGGCGGGCTCAATGGCCGCCATGGGTGACGCGTTCGCTGCTTTGTCGAAGCAGCGCCCAGCAAAGCGAGACGCTCGCTCTGGGACTTTAGACCCTTTAAATGGGGAAACAAAGAAGTCTCGAGTTGAAGTCAGTGATGTGGGTGAAACTGACAATGAAAGCGATGATGCAGACGTTCACAGCCTTCTTGCAAACAACGCGGAGAACGATTCTGAAGGCGCCAAAAAGTCGTCCGCCAGCTCGCAGGACTCCTGCAAAAATGAAGGCGAAGACGAACTTTTACAGCAATTGGCCCTAGACTTCTCCAAAGATGACAAAGTGAGCAGCCCAATCTCTAAGCAACTTGCTGAAATTATCATAAAGAGGTGGGCTTCAAAACTTGGCGAGAACAAGGTCAAAGAAACGGTTGAGAAATACGATCGCCCAGGCTGAAAACTGCGAGAAACTTGTTGCTCCCAAGGTGAACCCTGAGATTTGGGAAAAATTAACCAATTATGGGAAAAAGCAGGACCTCAGATTGTCCTCTATTCAGAATATGATAGTGAAGGTTGGAGCCATTGTTGCACAATCAACTCAGAAGCTCATGCATTTTAGAAGCCAAGGTGGGAAGCTTGACACGAGTGCATTACTCATAGCACAAATCGATGCCATTGCCTTGTTGGGCCACACGAATTACGAGCTCTCGCTACATAGACGGGAAGCTATCAAACCCAACCTAAACAAGGAGTATGGCTCACTGTGTTCTTCTCAAACACCGGTTACAACCTTGCTATTTGGCGACGAGCTTCAGTCGCAGCTTACTGCGATTCGAGCATCAAATCGAATTAGTCACACAGCTGTTTACAATAGCTCCAAACCTTCCACCAAACCTCCATATCGACAGAAACAGAGCCAGCCTATTTTAGGCAAGGGCCACTTCCAGTCCAAGTGGAAACCACAGAGAAGCTGGAAGAAAAAGGAGGAAACCAGCAAAAAATAAACACTGAGGATGATATCCTGCCTGAGCTTCAATTGTTACAGGTAACTCAGTTTGAAGGATTTATTCCTGCACTAATAGCTTACCTGGTTGCACAAATAAGTTGCTTCAAAAGCGGTAGGCTGGCAAAATTTGTTCATTGTTGGCAAAAAATTACCTCGGACACTGAGATTATTCAAATGGTGTCGGGGCAATTCATTGAATTTGACACTAAGCCTTGCCAAACACATACCCCTACAATGAAATGTTTTAGTGCTGCAGAAAATGCTATTATTTCTATAGAGGTTACAAACCTGCTTAAGAAGGCTGTTATTGTTGAAACCAGACATGAGCCAGGGGAGTTTATTTCGTCTGTTTTTGTGCGACCCAAAAAAGATGGATCTCACAGGATGATACTTAATCTTAAAAACTTGAATAAGCATGTGCAATACAACCATTTTAAAATGGATACACTTCAAAGTGTAATAAGCCTTATAACGCCTAACTGCTATATGGCTTCTGTGGATCTTAAGGACGCATATTACTCTGTCCCCATTGCGGTTGCACACCAGAAGTACCTTAAGTTTGAATGGGCTGGTAAATTGTATCAGTTTACCTGTTTTCCTAATGGTTTAGCTTTCTGTCCAAGAAAGTTCACCAAACTTATGAAGCCAGCCTACGCTGTTTTGAGGCAACTTGGTCATATATGATGACTCATACCTACAAGGTGGAAGTTATGAGGAATGCCTAGCTGATGTCCTAGACACTGTGAAAATGTTACTCTCATTGGGTTTCATTCTTCACCCTCAGAAGTCAATTTTTACCCCTACACAAAAATTAGTATTTTTGGGGTTTGTCTTGGACTCAGTCCAGATGAAAATTTATTTGACAAATGAAAAAATTGGCCGGCTGAAATCAGTCTGTACCAAGCTTATCAAGGCCCCAAAAACCACTATACGGGAGGTTTCCAGGGCCCTTGGGTATATGGTATCTAGTTTCCCAGGTGTCATGTTTGGCCCACTTTATTTCCGCCAATTAGAGAGGGAGAAAACTCTTGCCCTAAGATACAGCAAGGGTGATTATGATGCTTTTATGACAGTATCAGAGAAAGCTTGTAAAGAATTAATGTGGTGGAACACACACCTTGATGCCAGCTACAATGTAATTAGTCATGGTGAGCCTTCTGTTGTCATGTCAACTGATGCCTCATCCACTGGTTGGGGCTGTGCCCTAAATGACACCAGTACAGGTGGACATTGGACTCCAGAGGAGGCTAGAAACCACATAAACTATTTGGAGCTCCTAGCCATATACTTGGCTCTGAAATCTTTTTCATCGATCCTTAATGGGCAGCATGTGAAGGTCATGGTGGATAATATGACTGCCCTGTCTGATGTAAACCATATGGGTACTAGTAACTCTGAGAAACGAAATGAACTAGCCAGAGAAATTTGGTTATGGTGTTCTGAAAGAAATATTTGGCTTACAGCTGTCCATATCCCAGGGGTAGAGAATGTGGAAGCTGATAAACAATCCAGACAGTCTCACTCACAACTTGAGTGGACACTGGACAGAGCTTTTTTCAGGGACTGCCTCAATGTAGTAAAGGTTGTGCCCAATATTGACTTATTCGCTTCCAGACTAAACCACCAGCTTCAGCCTTATGTCTCCTGGCATCCTGACCCAGGGGCTGTGGCAGTTGATGCATTTCACTTATCATGGAAGCAATATGTGCCTTATATGTTCCCTCCATTTTCTCTTATCAGCAGAGTATTGCAAAAGATTCAACGGGAGGGGGTTCAAGGAATTCTCATTGTTCCAAAATGGCAAACCCAAACATGGTGGCCTGTCTTGATGAGAATGCTGATCGACAATCCAGTACTACTACCCTACAGAAAGAAACTGCTGTTTCTTCCAAGCAGCCCAGAAATGATTCACCCTCTGTATCCAAAACTGGAGCTGCTGATGTGTCACTTGTCTGGAGATCTCTTGAAAGCCAAGGAATTTCGCCAGAAGCTTCAAGGATCATCATGCAGTGCTGGAGATCAGGCACCACAACTCAGTACCAAACTTACCACAAGAAGTGGGAATCATTCTGCTGTCGACGGAACATTAATCCCCTTCAGGCCACTTTACAGGATGGTATAAACTTCCTTGGAGACCTCTTTGCTACTGGTGTAGGATACAGCTGTATAAACACTGCACGTAGTGCCCTGTCATCTCTTATTGTGCTTCCAGGGGGTGTTCACTTTGGCAGTCATCCGCTTGTTTCCAGGTTTGTTAAAGGCGTTTTCGAAACTAGGCCGTCCCTCCCAAGATACAAAGAAATATGGGATGTAAACTCTGTCCTAAAGGTACTTGCAACCTGGAATCTTGGTGTGGAACTGAGTCTCAGAGACATGTCTTGGAAGCTAACCATGTTACTTGCTCTCTTGTCTGTCCAACGAGTACAGACACTGAAGGCTCTCACTTTAACCTCAATGACCTTAACTGCAAACAAATGTGTATTTACGATTGACACCCCTCTGAAGACCACTCGGCCGGGTAAGCACCTGGGTCGGATTGAGTTCTTGGCATATGAGCCTGACCAGAACCTGTGTGTTGTACGTCATCTACAAGCCTATATTGACAGGACATCTCAATTAAGAGGTGACGCTGACCAGTTGCTGATTGGCTGTCAGAAACCCTACAAACTGGTGTCAACTAACACCATTGCTTGGTGGCTCAAGAATGTCATGGCCAAAGCAGGAATTGACACTAGTGTGTTTAAAGCTCACAGCACAAGAGCAGCTGCCACTTCAGCTGCAAAGGAAAAACAGGTCCCTATTGACACTATCTTGTCTACAGCAGGCTGGAGTAGTGAGAGCACCTTTGCCCGATTTTACAATAAGCCTATCCAAGACACTGCCACAAATTTTGGGCATGGACTATTGCATAACAGCTGTTAAGACTTATTACATGATTGACCAGACTTGCTCATATTGTTACTGTTAGCTCACTGTAAGAGATTTTTAGTGGTGTATACTTTGTTCAGCACCCTGTTGTTGCTATTTTGCATTAAATTTATTGATGTTCATGATTTCTGCTCATGATCATGACGCTTTAAAGTCTCACGTGACTCCTTAGCGACATTGACCAATGACGAAGTAGAATTGTAAAATTAAACGAAACTTACCGTAAGTTGAAGTTTGATTGAGATTCTACGAAGTCATTGGTCTGTAGCTAAGGAGTCAGGTGCCCTCCCATCTGGGCTACCCACCCTAATTATTTACAACAGTCCTGATCATTCGCCTTTGAAATGTGACCGCTCTGGTTTCGCGCGCATATCTCACCTGACTCCTTAGCTCCAGACCAATGACTTCGTAGAATCTCAATCAAACTTCAACTTCCGGTAAGTTTCGTTTAATTTTACAATTTCGTTCACGAGATCAAGAATAAGGACTGACATCTGATTGGTCAGTTTCAATGACGTCAAGTAATTTTAGAGTTGGCAGGGTTTATTGATTTCCTTAGCCATTCACACATTACGTGCTGCACAACTAAAAAAGCTCCAGCACTGATGACTCGATGAAAAGGAATAGAGACCGTGTGGTCATGGGACCGAGAATCCAAATAACCTTCACAGCATAGGCGCAAGCTAATATTAGATTAAAAATAATTATCATGGGGAATGGGTTCTGTTCTCTTTGATCATCTCCTTTTCTTGGCCACACTAGCTTAATGAAACCTATAGAATGCAAGAGGCTACAAAATATCCGCGGTATTCCCAGAGGCTCACACATGCGCGAAAGCGAATTACCCCATGGAGTGGCAGTGATGGACAGCTGTTTACTATATGCACGGGCCAGCTGCGGGCCATACCTTTGAAATTAATTTGCAGTGTGACACTTGTAGCCTGTATTCTAACTATCTTAATCCCAAACATATTACAGTTCCCTGTTTATACGCTAATCTTACCATACCTGACTTATTTATTTACTTATGTATTTATGTATGTATTATGCATGTATTTTTTATTTATATTTTTTATTGCTTTATTTTTTCATTAATTGGTTTTATATCGTTTTTATCTCCTGTAAGTTGATGTTTAACTTACAGGAGAATATTGTGGGCTAACCTGCATTCTTTGTTGATCCGGTCCATCATCATCATTTTTGTTGCATTTTTGTTCACATTTTTGTTCGATACCATTACTAGATTTTATTCCACATGAGTAGCCTATTTTAACCTTATTGTTTATGCTGATCCTCGATGGTCAATTGGTGTAGTGCACGGTGGTTTCGCGTTCGAACGGTATAGGGTTCGAATCAGCACAAAGTGTGTTTTGTTATGTTCTTTTGCTTTCTCTGTTTCCTTTTTCTGCTGTCAGGTATATTGTGTCTACGTTATTCTAATACAGTGATTCGTTTGTTAAAAATGCGAAGTCGCTTTAAAGTGCCAGTTACGATGATTCGCTTCTGTTGCTTCTTTGTTTAAAATTTTCTGTAGCGGGCGCTGTTACGTTTACTTACTACTATTAAACGGTCACTACAATTTGTCTCATAATGGAGTTTTATTACTCTGAACTAAAGGCACGGCCAAACGAACGCAACATTTCAACGCAACATCTTGTTGTTAACACGCGTTTGACCACCCTGTTGCAACATGTTGGATCAAATTTGATCATTTTCAAACTTAATCCAACACCATCCAACATGTTGCAACAAGTTGCGCGCGTTTGGCCAGCTCCTTCACAACACGATCCAACAATGTTGCAAGATGTTGCGTCGAAATGTTGCGTTCGTTGGGCCGGGCCTTAAGAAAATAAGATCAGAGAATTAATTATCAGAAAAAATGTGACTGTAGGCTTTAACTCTGCGAGGATGGAGCCCTCAGCATATGAAAATATTGGCCATAAAAAAACATACTCTGGGAGCCCTTTTCTCGCGTTCTCATCTGTCTCTTAAAATTATTTCACGCTTCTCGTGTCTCTTATATTTTCGCCACGGAAAGTTCACTCGCGGCTTCGCTCGTTGCCGGCCTCTGGTCAGTCGGTCGGTCTTCGGCCGTTCACTTAGGTCACAAAAACATGAAACCAAAACATTTAAAATATATTCATTACTATTTATATACTGTCGCCGGCGTGACATATCTCACGTTTTACAGTGATCGAGAATATTCCGGTTATCAACTTTTTTGACATTCCTCAAATAGAACCACTTACAACAGCGTAATAAACAGTACCATAGTACATTTGAAAGGTCACGCATTGGGATTTCATAAACAGACTCAAATAATCGCAAGGTTACGTGCCCAGTGTTGACCGTACCCATTTATATACCTGAGTGGAGAGAAGCATTGTGGAGTAAACTATCTTCAATCGACGAGATCACACTGGAACCGCTAACAACTCAATAACCACGCAGCCTAATCTAAAAGCCTGATTGTGACGTAAAAAGAACAATATTCGGACAGTTTTGCCTAATGGTAACAACTTACAGGAGATAGCCCCAAGGGCACTTCGATGAATTCAGACACAATTTCATGAAAGTTTTGATTTCAATATCATGAGAACATTGAAATTCAAGCTTCAGAAGCATGAATTCCAAAGAATTAAGAGCTCTATGGGCCGGTTTACACGGAACAACTTTGTCGCATGCGACACGCTTAAAACATGCTTACGACATGCTTACAACACAACTTACTCCGTGTAAATCAATTCAAGTCATTTCATAAGCATGCCGTAAGCGTGTCGCATGCAACAAAGTTGTACCGTGTAAATCGGTCCGAAGAGGTAGCACGATCACCGTCACTTTTATATTGGAGTTATATGGGAGTTTCCCCGGGGCTATTCCAGAAATCTTACTGTTTTTTGTTTTTATTGCTTTATAGGTTTGTTTCTAGAGTGTACAAATAATGGAATGATTGTTACACTGGATCACAGATCAATAGCCAATGTTGACCTAGACAAAGTCACTCTGAACGATTCTTATTGTGAATTGTCTAAATACGGATCTGTAAACTCAACACACCTTTCGATGATGGTTCCTCTTGATTCGTGCATGACGAAACATTCCACGGAAGGCGACACAATCACTTATGAAAACATCCTCATAATTAAGACCCGCGAATATACAGGCGCCGCCAAAATTTCCAGGGAGTTTAAAGCTAGTTTCCCCTTCAAATGCTCCTACCCTCGCTCTGCTGTGGTGTCTGTCGCCAGTTTCTCTCCACGACAGAAAGTCATCCACATCAAAACAGGTATTTATTGGTTAATCGTATCAATAACAAAATCCGCGTTTGTGATTGGTGGTACGGGTGCCTCAGTATTTCTTACGAAATTAGCGCGCCGTCACTTAGGTGTCCAATTACAGCTATCCAATTACAACTTTTTGTAATAAATGTATATTAATATGTTGCTCGCGTCAATCGGGTGCACTGGAATGGCTCCTTTCTTGCTGTTTCTCTAGTGGTTTCAAACTGATAGAAAATACCCTAACGTTTTTAGTAAAACAAAGTCTACATATATTTTTTAATCTCATTTTTGTTGTTGTTGTTGTTGGTGCGATTAATTAGGAATTGGACTTCCTATTGTGCTCGTAATTTCATATCGTCCTCGGGCTACGCGTTTGGCCGATTGTTATTTGTGTCGTCACGCAACGTTCCTCCCTACTAATTGTGGAGGAGAGTTGTGTGACAACCCAAACGACGTCTGTGTCATAACAAATGACGTTTAGTTAATTTAATCCCTTCATTCCCAGAGTCAATTATGGAGACATGTAATATAGTTCTAATTTTTTAGTCTGTCGATGAAATCCTATGGTGTGACCATTCAAATGAAACCTCTTCAGCAGTACTTTTGCATGGTAGCATTTGTTCTAACTTTTGAGTCTGTGGGTGAAATCCTATGGCGTGACCATTCAAATGAAACTTCTTCAGCAGTACTTTTGCATGGTACCATTTGTTCTAACTTTTGAGTCTGTTGACGAAATCCCATGATGTCACCATTCAAATGAAACCTCTTCAGCATTACTTTTGCATGGTACCATTTGTTCTAACTTTTAAGTCCGTGGATGAAATCCTATGGTGTGACCATATGAACATCTTCAGCAGTACTTTTACATGGTACTATTTGTTTTTCAATATTTTACAAAAAGGAATTTGCTATTTTTTCTTGAATTTTGATTTTTAGCGCTCTACGGAGTTAAAGAGTTAATTGACCACCGTTCTAAGATCTTTTATTTTCAATCAACAGCTGAGTATGGTAATCTTACCATCGCGATGGACTTGTACAAGACGGGTGAATATGAGACTCCATACGTCGGCTACCCTGTAGCATTCGATCTAAATGAGAAAATGTACGTGGAAGTCAAGATCACATCAGACGAATCCCAGTTGGTGATAATTCCTTTAAAATGCTGGGGTACTCCTGATCCTGACAAAGCCGATGGCATGTCGTATGCATTTATCGACAAAGGGTAAGGATTATGCCCATTCTCAATGCCATCTTCATCTCCCCCAGGATGGGGGTACTCCCCAAAACGTTTGTTGGGGGTGGGGTGGGGTGTACCGCTGGACCCTTACCCTGTACAAGACCAGAAAACGTTAGTTTAATGGTGAATCTGTTTCAGACTGAATACCAAAAGTAAATACCCCACTCCAGATTAACAAGGGACTTCCCGAAGAGCCCACAACTTCATGTTTAACTTTTTGCTTTAATTGATCACTTTTCAGCATTTTCTTACGCGATATATAGTTTTTTATTGAACATCTGGAACGACTGTTTTTATAAACAGCACTACTAGAAAGTACAGCTCAGTATTTTTCATTTAACTGGTCACGTTTCAGGATTTCATCCACAGACTGAAAAGTTAGAACCACCTTGTACAGAAATAAACAGCAACACAGGAAAGTACTGCTCAGTAGCTTTCATTTGAATGGTCACACTCAAGGATTTCATCCACAGACTCAAAAGTTAGAACCACCTTGTACAGCATAATAAACAGCAACACAGGAAAGTACTGCTCAGCAGCTTTCATTTGAATGGTCACACTTTAGGATTTCATCCACAGACTCAAAAGTTAGAACCACCTTGTACAGCATAATAAACAGCAACACAGGAAAGTACTGCTCAGTAGCTTTCATTTGAATGGTCACACTTAAAGATTTAATCCACAGACTCAAAAGTTAGAACCACCTTGTACAGCATAATAAACAGTACCACAGGAAGGTACTTCTCAATAGCTTTCATTTGAATGGTCACACTAAAGGATTTAATCCACAGACTCAACAGTTACAACCACATTTTACAGCATAATAGTTTAGTTTATTGTAATTCGTCACAGTAATAAATATACAAGTAATAAATATGCAAATATACAAGATAATAAATAGACAAGATGATATAAAGTAACAAGTGATATAAAGTAATAATATATACAAGAAAAGAATAAAAAGAAGAAAGGTGTGACAGGAGACAGCACCACAGGAAACTTCTGTTCAGTAGCTTTTATTTGAATGGTCACACTTTACGATTTCATTTATAGACCGAAATTGTCACATTTTAGGATTTCATCCACAGACTTTAAAGGTTAGAACCACCTTTTACAGCATAATAAACGGTGCCACAGGAAAGTACAGCTCAGTAGCTTTCATTTGCATAGTCACACTGTAGGATTATATTCACAGACTAAAAAGTTAGAACCACCTTTCACGGGATGATATACAGCACCTACAGAATAGAACTGTTCAGAAGCTGTGATATGAATGGACCGGCATTGGAGGATTTCATCCACAAACTCAAATAATTTAACCCTGTCACACGAACACAGGTTTGATTCCTGGTGTGAAAGGACTAAGTGTTTGTTTGCTTTACGCAGTTGCAAAAAGGATGACACTCTGGTTTATGACTACAAAGAGAGCGCTGTGCAGCGGTTTACATTAGATGCATTCCGTTTCCTTGGTGAAAGTGCAGATGCTGAAGTTTACCTGCGATGTAGTGTTGAGGCCTGCCTGAAGGGTGACAGTGAATCGCGCTGTGCAAAGGGATGTGAGGAGAATTCATCCAGGAAAAGGCGTGATCTGTCTCTTGATGCCTTGGCTGAACAGATAGTCACTATCGGGCCTGTGAGCAAACGAAAACAACCTTCAGTAACTGTACACAAACGTAAGTAGCAAGTTAATTATTTCAAGAATGCAAAATAGCAGATTTTCTCTCTAAAATTAGAAGGTAAGGGCGAAACGCGATGAACCTGAAGAGATGCGCGATGGTGCGAAGCACCGATCCCGCGCGATCCAGTGCGTACCTCAGGCGCCTGACTCAGCTTCTTCAGACAGACTCTTCCCAGGTCTCCTCATTCTATCGCCCCTTTTTTCGGTGGATTCACGCAAAAATACGGACTGTTTTGAGATCTGTTTTGAGGTCTAATTGTTTGTTAGAGGAAAGGAAGATTTTAATATCGACTTTGCATGTCAATTCTACAGCCAAGAACCCCGCCCGGTATCATATCACAACAGCTCGATAATTCTATCAATATTGTTCAGCATTCTACATGCCGTATACTTACCTAATTTCTATTTGAAGTTGTACGTTGTTCTGTGAAATAGTTTTTATTAGGGAAACAAAGAAAAGTAGGAAGGGCTTATATCTGGGGGGGGGGGGGGGGGAGGTATAACCAGAATACTTGTTTTGTTTACAGGTGGATATGGATGGGCCCAGATAAGCGGGGGGGGGGGGGGGGGACTTATAACCGATATTTTACGGTGTAGAGTTAAAGTAACACGAGTGGAGGTTTGGAAGAAGCAGAAAAGCTGTTGTGGAGATACGAATTAAAGGAGAGTGTTTTTGCAGCCATTTAAAGTTCACGCAAACTTTCACTGTGGTTTTTCATAATTTATGGTAACAGGGAAAGAACGTTTTCTATTTCTTTATTATGAAATATGCGCTCAAAATAGTTTTCATTATTTCCATGTTTGGGTTAATCGCATTCCGCTAATCACCGCGATCTTAAAAGCTCGTTTATTTCCATTTATAAAAATCGATATCACGGCGAGGCGTGACTTTAGAAGTGCAAGAATTAAAACATTCTTTGTTTCGTTGTCTCTCTCCAGAACAAAAGTCCAAAAGTTCGCTATCCGTTTTCGCCGTCGTTGCTGGTGTTCTGGCCGTCGTTGTTTTGGCTCTGACCGTTGCCTTGGTGATGTTGTACAAGCGTTACCGCACCCCCCAGAATGCTCCACGGGTTGTGTACTCCAAAGCCTCCAGTGAGGATCGCGTCTAAGGGGACTGGAAGTTTATCTAGTGCACATTGTCGCGATCTTAAAAGCTGTCTTCCTTCACAGCGTTTTTTCTGTTAGTTATACAAGAAATTTTTTTGTGTTTTACTTTTTTGATATTTTAGCTACTTAGTCAACAATTCGGAACGAGCATTATTTCCAAAAAAACAAATAACAAATAAAATAACCTTATTTTTATGTTTTCTGTGAAACGGAAAAAAATTCTGTTCTCAGATAAATTGCACTTTATTATAACAAAGCATACTCTAAATCATCCTCTGGACAACTTTTAAATATAGGAAGGAATAAATGTTAAACATTAATAAATGAAATGTTAACGAGCCTTATTTGCCTTGTTGCCAGAATGCCATTGTGTCGTATTGTCTATACTTTGTGTTTCTTTTCTAGCCTGCGTAGCAGGCGTCGGGGAGATAGGAAATGGGGAGAGGGGGAAAGGACGCCTGCAATAAAGACCCCCTTTTGTTCATTTCTGCGGACGTTAGCGGCCACAAAATTCCAATTGGCTTGTTCGCGCTGGGCGGTAAACATAGTAAATTCCCACGTGAAGTCAGCCATGCGTAAAAGCGCGTGCCAGTTTCTGATTGGTGACAGTTCACATAATTCGATTTCCAGGAAATCGGTGGGCGTAAAGCGAATATCTCGGTTTTTAAAGCAGGCGTTCCTTCCCTTCTTTCTCTTTTTTCGCGCTCCCTCCCCCTCCCCGTTTACTCCTGCCACGCAGGCTAGCTTTTTCCCGACAACATTTCTTTAGTAAAGAAGTATTTTTCGTTTGTCTCACGATGTAGTCACTTCCGATGTGGATCGCGACGTTTCGACTGCATACTGCTAGTCTTCTTCAAGCGATGGGGTCGACTGGTTACGCGTCACCTTATGAAGCACGATGCTCTGCTGTGATTGGTTGGTTTTCAACAGCTGTGACTGGTGCATTTTGATCCTCGTTGTTTCGGGGAATTGTTCCCTCGGCGGTCCGTAGTCGTACGGCTCTCCTGTTGTTGTGTCCAAAAATCGGTGCCACCTCTTGCTGGTAGTGGATCATGGATCATTCAAATTGAAAACTTGTGCTGCGTTCACAGTAACTGATTATGTTTATATTGAAATTTGTTTGTTAAGGGTGCTGAAAAACTGTTACAGATACAGTCATGTTTAGCCTCATTATGTTTAAACTGGCATTCAGAATGTAGTCTGTTAACAGGCTCCTTGTTGAAAGCAGCGAGTCGAGCGCGGACTAAGGAGAGAGCGCCGCCCCTTCCCCCTCTCCAATACCCCCCAAAACGAGCCTGTTCACAGGCTATCAAGAATTATACATGTTTTGCCATGACATCTTTCTCATCAAGCAGTGCATTTTGCATGTCATATTGAAAGCATGTCTATGTCTCTGCATCATTCTGAAACTACAGTACCTCACGAGGCTCAAGTTTTCGATCTAAGAAAGATGTATTCACATCCTCAGAGCCCTCGTTTCGTTTAGTCAGCGGTTGAAACGAGCAGTTCTTCGCGAGATGCATTTTAATAAAAACCGTGGAGCTTTGGGGACGAGAATGAGCAAGACGCAAATGCCTTCTCCTCGCTTAATACCTGCAATGCCCCTGTTTGTCCGTTAGTCCCTTGCCATGCGTTCTTTTTAAAATAAATTTGGAGTTTTATAAAATGAGGCGCATATGCTAACGAGGCAATGACGATTTTACTCCAAGAGGTACCACTATTCACACTGCATGCATTAAAGTAACGCATATAAGATTAGTACATATGAATAAATTATCACTTTGGCTCAACTGCAGTGCGGCGTGGTTGTGCGCTGACGCGTCGAAGGATTTCTTTTGCCTCTTCGTTCCCCTCTTCTACTTTCTGATAGCAGACGTATAATATCCAGTACCTGGACGAGGAGGTCAAGGAGTTCAACATGCAGTGGGACAAGCAGTTCAGGGAGTTCAGCCAGCCGCGGAACAAGGAGCTCGAGGAATTCAACCAGCCGTGTGGGACATGCGGCTCAAGTTGTTCAACCAGCCGTGAGACAGAGACCTCAAAGAGTTCTACCAGCCGCGGAACAAGGAGTTCAAGGTGTTCATCCTGCTGCGGGAAATGCAGCTCAGAGAGTTCAACCAGACGCGGGACAAGGAGTTCAACCAGCATCGGGACAAGGAGTCCAACATGCAGCGGGACAAGCTTAACAGGGAGAGCTAGAGATAAAGTATATGTTTTCTCTTTTAAAGATATGTGTAGATATGAACTTTGCGCGGGGAAAGGGCTGCAACCCTCCTTTTCTGTGTGTTTTACTCTGCTTATTGCGTTGTACAAGTTTACTTGTTTTGGTTCCACGCTTCATTTGTTTTGCATTTCAGTCAATGTGTTAGCTTATTAAGGTCGCGGGGGATACCTGGCCATGAATAAATTCATAAGGCAAAATTTTGGCAGGGGTGTCACTTTGAAAAACGTTATATCGTGAAGGTTTGAAAGCCGATTTCGCTAAAATTTAACAGTGATATTGGCGAATAATGGAAGTGTATAAGGATTGTTTTTTATTGAAGGGATGGCGCTTTGCGGCAATGCTGTAAGCGACTAAAGTTATCTTTTCTTAAAACGTGGTTTTGTGTCCAAGTTTGCTCCTCGAGAAGAACACAAAGCAAGTTGATTTCCCCACTCACTGATCCGTCAAAACGTCTATTGTGTCATATCTGACTCCGATTTTTTGATTTCAACTTTAATTAAAAGTTATTAGCTTTTAAAGGAGTAAAATTGTCCATGTTAGAATTTAAAGCCTCATATCTTCCCTTTGAAAGCCTATTTAAAAATTTTGAGTCAGATATGACAATCTACAATACACCTAGTTTACCTCCTTGCAGTGTCAACTCATGAAATTCTCTATCCGCGCTGAATTCGTGGACACAAAATTGCTTGTTTTACGCTTCCGAAGGCTTCCCGAGCAAACACGAATGCAAAAAAAATATATATTTATGGTAATTGTGCTAATTTTAATCCACGGGCTATTGTCAACACTTCATGCAGAAAGAACAATGCGTTGAAAATTAGTGTATTTTACCAGACAGCGCTTTGCACGTACAATTATTGATGCAGAAACATGACACAGCCTGTTCGTGAATATTTCGCGCATTTTTGGTATCAGCCGTCGCACTTCGTGCATACTCTTTTCATAAATGCATACTGATGAGCGGAACCTGTCCCCCGCGACCTTAATTCATCGGGTAGCTCCAGTGTGCTACGAGCCTTTCTGCACGAGCGGTCTACATTCTATACAGTCAGGGATACTTATATAAATGTTCACGTAATGTTCGGCGGTGTACACAGTTTTTAGCTGCCTTTTTTTCATCACAAGGCACCTGTGGAATACTTCATAATGTTGCGAATACAATGGATGAACGTGCCAACAAGCAGCTCGGCGACTCTGCATGGCTATTTGTTTTTGGAGTTAGGAGTAGAGTGGAACAGGTGAGTTCACCGCAGCTATGTGTTTTACACCACTAAAGCAGAGTGTAGTCAAAACAAATCAAATAACATGGGGTGAGAGTTCACCGAAAAAAAAATGGGGTGACAGTTTACCAAAGAAAAGAGAAAAACAAAATGGGGTGAGAGGTCACCAAGGAAAAGAGAAAAAAAGAATGGGGTGAGAGGTCACCAAGGAAAAGAAAAAAAAAGAATGGGGTGAGAGGTCACCAAGGAAAAGAGAAAAAAAAATGGGATGAGAGGTCACCAAGGAAAAGAGAAAAAAATGGGGTGTGAGTTCACCAAAGAAAAAGAGAAAAAAAATGGGTGAGAGTTCACCAAAGAAAAGAAAACAAATGGGGTGAGAGTTCACCAAAGAAAAAGAGAAAAAAAATGGGTGAGAGTTCACCAAAGAAAAGAAAACAAATGGGGTGAGAGTTCACTAAGAAAAAGAAAAAAAATGGGTGAGAGTTCACCAAAGGAAAAAGAATGGGTGAGAGTTCACCAAGAAAAAGAAAAAAAATGGGTGAGAGTTCACCAAGGAAAAGAAAAAAAATGGGTGAGAGTTCACCGAGAAAAAGAAAAAAAATGGGTGAGAGTTCACCAAAGAAAAGAAAAAAAATGGGTGAGAGTTCACCAAAGAAAAGAAAAAAAATGGGTGGGAGTTCACCAAAGAAAAGAAAAAAATGGGGTGAGAGGTTACCAAAGGAAAAAAAATGAGTGAGAGTTCACCAAGAAAAAGAAAAAAAATGGGTGAGAGTTCACCAAAGAAAAGAAAAAAATGGGTGAGAGTTCACCAAAGAAAAGAAAAAAAATGGGTGAGAGTTCACCAAAGAAAAGAAAAAAAAAATGGGTGAGAGTTCACCAAAGAAAAGAAAAAAATGGGGTGAGAGTTTCCCAAGAAAAAGAAAAAAATGGGTGAGAGTTCAAGGGAAAAAATATTGGGTGAGAGTTCACCAAAGAAAAGAAAAAAAAAATGTGAGTTCACCAAAGAAAAGAAAAAAATGGGGTGAGAGTTCACCAAGAAAAAGAAAAAAATGGGTGAGAGTTCACCAAGAAAAAGAAAAAAATGGGAGAGTTCACCAAGAAAAAGAAAAAATGGATGAGAGTTCACCAAGAAAAAGAAAAAAATGGGGTGAGAGTTCACCAAGAAAAAGAAAAAAATGGGGTGAGAGTTCACCAAGAAAAAGAAAAAATGGGTGAGAGTTCACCAAGAAAAAGAAAAAAATGGGGTGAGAGTTCACCAAGAAAAAGAAAAAAATGGGGTGAGAGTTCACCAAGAAAAAGAAAAAAATGGGTGAGAGTTCAAGGGAAAAAATATTGGGTGAGAGTTCACCAAAGAAAAGAAAAAAAATGGGGTGAGAGTTCACCATGAAAAAGAAAACAAAAATGGGTGAGAGTTCAAGGGAAAAAAATGGGGTGAGAGTTCACCAAAGGAATAACAAATGCGGGTGAGAGTTCACCAAGGGAAAGAGGAAAAAAAAATTGAGTGAGACTTAACCAAAGACAAGAGGAGGAATGGGGTGAGAGTTCACCAATGGAAAGAAGAGGAATGGGGTGAGAGTTCACCATGGAAAAGAGAAAAAGAAATGGTGTGAGAGTTCATCAAAAAAAACAAACAAAACAAATGGGGGTGAGACAGCAAGGAAAAAAAATGAGAGAGAGAATTGAGAATTCAATGATATTTGAATGTGATGACAGTTTCATGTTTGAGGTCTCACCGATGTGTCTCACCTACAATCTCAAGTTCCAGGATGTTGCAAGCGGAATGGCACGACTCCATTAGTTGCGGGTTTTTATCTCGGGACGATCAGGATGAGAAACGCGAATTTTGCTGCCCGGTCAAATAGCGAGTGGGAAACTGGACCTCCCGAGGTCGGGCTGGAGACAATACGTAGATAAGACTCCAGAAATAAGTAGATGTAAGGACCGGACACGGTGACGGATTTGCCTCTTCAAGGACTTTTACCAGACTGTTCTCGCTAACAAGTCAGGTTACGGCCACCTATTGGGAAGGTTTTGATCTCAACTAGGGCTTCGTTAAGGTGGGCCTCGAACGCGGGTACAGAGCCTACCAGTACATGGAAAACATTAATTAGTTCAAACGGTTTGTATATATACGTTCGGGCAGCCTAGGGAAGAGACCTCATGAGAAGGAACGTATGTGAGTCAAGATGGACAATCTCTCCCACCAGGGCTATCGGGTTAGGTTTGGGTTTAGTTTTGGGGAGTTACGACTACGTTGTAACGATGGCCTCCTTAGTTATTAGTATTGGGGAGGAGTCCATCGTTGGTATGGTAACAGAAGGACACTGGATGACACAAAGGGACGAGAGCCAAATTTATCCCCATATCTTATTGCGGTTCGACAATGGATGCAGTGTTGGATAGTTTACAACTTGAGGCCGAATTTGTCGAGATTCTGTTGAAATAATAGCTATTTTTAATTTAGAGCTCTTCCGAGGCTAAAGCCAAAACATCGATCTCTCGCGCTCGTAAGCATATGGTCAATTTAAGTCTTGTTTTGTTTACATAAAATCGCTTTTTAATCTATGTACTGAATGAACAAAGACATAAAAACGGACAACACAATCTTTCGAAAAAATTTATTCAAATCTCCATTAATTTATGTTTAAAAGCAAAACACGTACCATTTATAGCGCATCAAGACAGAGCTCTCCTCGTTGAAATTCGAGATAACAACACGACTTAATTTGAACGTTTCATAAATATGTCTCCAAAACTTAAGAGAACACAAAGGAAAAGTCAATCAAAAATTGATATCAACATAAATTCCCATCGAAAAGTGTGATTTATTTTACCTTTAAAGCACTGGACTGCTTGGAAATTCGTTAAAACTCCGCTTCTTCGGGTCTGAAATCCGTAATAAAAACAAGGCATCTCCCCGCATTGATCCTGCATTGATAATATGAAGTTCCTCGAAGCAAGATTTTATCCCTGAAAACTCTTCTTTTTCCACTAAAGCGGCTTCTGAGTATCCCTTAATTAGTATCCCTGTCTTGAGTAGCAAACCGCGAATAACGACTTTACTGCTCCACCTAACACTGCGAAAGATCCAACTTTTTTAAAACTTCAAAAAGTGTTTACCGAGCTGACGGCTGTGTAGCCGCGCGTGTGACGTCATACGCGCATGTTTTGCGACGTCATACGCTCCCACGAACTAGTCCTGCGCGACGGACGCCCGGCGGGCATATGACGCGCCCGCGAAACATTCCGCTAGCCATGACCATGAAAAATGACGGGCATAGGTTCTATGAGTATGGGGCTGCGCAGCCGGGCCTTCGGCCCGGCGTGTGCTCCGCTATAAAGCCTCGTTGAAAGTAACTTGTAAGTGATTGGGTTATCTCTCTCAACTTGAACGTCTTTTCTTAAAGAAGGTGTGTTACTGGTAAAACGAACTTCGAAGGGCACACCGCATTTACAAGAATAATAAGTTGTAGGAAACTGTATTACCAAAGTTAAAGTTTGTTAAACACCCTCTTTAATCTCAAATTTAATAATAGCGTGGAAGGACCGTTTTACTCACCAAAACATAACAAACCACGATGGCGAACTTTCAACGGATGAAGTGCGACTAGTGTAATCCGCGAGTCTGAAGCTCTACATCTAAAATTAAAATAGGAAGTCAGAAGTCCGAAATCAGAAGTTGGAAGTCGGAAGTCAGAAATCAGAAGTTGGAAGTTGGCAGTCGGAAGTCAGAAATCAGAAGTTGGGAGTTAGCAGTCGGAAGTCCAAAATTAGAAGTTGGAAGTCGGAAGTCCGAAATCAGAAGTCCCACCTAGGCCTTTCGTAGTCCAAGAACGCAACCATAAAGTTACGTTTAAAAAAAGTCAAGGCGAACATCTTCTCCGTCATGTGCAATAATACATCGTAATAATATGCCGTTTCTACGAAAATAGATTAAAGTTTTACGCGTTCACCGGAATCGACTTCATACTCTTTATTTTGTATGAGTTTAGCTCAAAGTTCGATTTCCGAACTCAATCGAACTAAATAGAACCATGACCGTTCGATTCGTTCGATTTCGTTCGGGCATGGAACTCACAAAAAAGTTTTGTTTTCGACTTTGTTTGATGGCCGAACTGCATCGAACTCTTTCGTTCGATTAAGTTCGATTGAGTTCGATGGAAAGTTTGTTCTCTTTCGTTCGATACTACACTTTTTGATTCAACACTGTGTGTTTAAATAACACCACCAACTATTCTAGGTAGGAAAAGCATAAACTTTGTTTAGTATTTAATTAAAACTTGTTTCGTTACACAACAGTCCGTTGTTGAGGAACTCGTTCCTTAGAGTCCGGTTACCTTTGTGGTTTCCTTTTATGTTTATGTTGTATGAACTTGTCAACGAAGTTGAGAAGGCCAGGTCTAAGATAAAAGCTGGCCAACTCTTATTCAGTTTTGTCCATATTTCAACGATGGAAAGAGTTTGCTTTATTTCGATTTTAACTATTCTTGCACTGAGTTACAGCATACAAGTTCAAGGAAGTGCTGGTAAGAGGAATACAATACAATACAATACAATACAATACGATACGATAAGTCTATTGGGTTACCTCGAACGAATTCTTACTACACAGAAATATTTAACTAACATAGTGTAGCGCGCTACACTGAATATTGATTTGCGCGTTATATGTATTCTTATAGCGAACTGAATGCAGAAAACATTTCCTGTTGCTAAAATTATCCTCCATAAACGTCTCGGCATCGGCCTCAAGAATTCGAATTCATTTGTCCGAAGAAGCAGGCGATCAGGTATCAGGCATGTCGACCAAAAATAAGCACCCTGTAACAACACTAAATAATTATGTTACAAGTACTCCGATAAAGACGAGTGCAAAGCAGGTTAAAGGTAACGAAGAGATGGAATCAGATCTCAAGAAGATTTATGAACTAATAGCCGAAATGAACAGAAAATTGGACAATCTGAATCAGATCGAAATACATCTCGCTCGGGTCGATGATACTGATTAACATGCGATTTTTGATGCGAGTTTTGTCGCACTCTACGATGCAACTTTTGTCGCAAGTGTAAACTAGCGGCGATTTCTTGTGCGATTCTGGTGCTATATTTGCTTTGATTTGCTGTGATTTCCCAAAAATCGCCGCCAAGTTGCATCAGGTTTCGAAGATGTTCGAAACCTCTGCGACATCGCGCGACAAATCGTGCCCAAATCGCAATGAAATCGCGCTTTGAAATGCGATTTGAAACTAGCGCGCGACAAAAATTGCATTGAAAAGTGCACAAAAAATTCGCTTGTGTAGACGGGCCTTTACACTTTTGTAAATGACACGACTGACGAGCTGAAAAAAAAAAGCAAAATACACAAGAAAATTCCATAAAGTTACTGGAGGAGAATATTAACAGGATTAAAGCAATCATAGCATCAGGAGCTCATTGATGCGAAGCAACCTCGTGTTTTACAATCTACCCGAGTTAGATAAGGAAGATCCGTTGGTCAGTTCGAGATGTATTTGCCAATAAAATGGCAATCAGCGACGAAAATAGTGAAATAAAAATAGAAAGAATACACGGCGTGATAGAAAGCCAAGAACCATTCGTGGCAAAACTGCTCCGTTACCAAGACAAAGAATTCATACACCCAAGCTCGAGATTGCTGAACAGTTTCCCAAAGAGATTGCCGAAACCCGTAAAAAGCTGTAGCAGCTGTAGCCTATTATGAAGAAAGCGAAAGAAGATGGAAATACCGTGAAAATAACAAAACAACGAAACAAAGGACCACATAGTGAGCATGAAGTCCATAGAGAACCTATGGATTAAACACACTCACAAGAAAGTTTCGCCTAAATGTCTCGTTTACTAAAACACTATATGTTATTATGAGTAACAGTGCCGGATGAACTAAATCACCGTGTAACAGTACTAGATAGTCAGTCCTGTAATTTCTGTGATTATGAAATAACCAAACCTCAAACGGGTCACTAACATGTAACATCTGTTTAAGACATTATAGGACATTAATTTAAATTTGAGGGAAGTGGTACCGAGGCAAACTCATCAGAGTCTTTTCTTATATGTATCATCAGGTAAAACTGAATCGGCCAAGAAGTCTTTTTTATTACAATGGAAGCGTCGTTTTTAATTATTTTTTAAAAAATAGTTATCTTAATCATATAGTTTCTTATAGTCTAAGTTCAATGGTTTTAAATATTGTAAAAAGATAGATTTTAACTTTTTTTAAACAGTCATGGCGCCCATTGATAACAGTATCTGTTGATGCTGAAGGGATTACCATGGAAATTAAATAAAAGCATCTATCTGTCTATAATAACAGGAATTGTCTGCGGCTAGCTACGTAGCTATGATCTTTCCGCTGTCATACAATCGGGCGTTATAAATAGCCGCTCGATTGTATAAAATGCACTGTTTTGAGGGTAAGATTTTTTTCGGTTCACACTAGATAGCCGAAGTGCCCTTCTTATGTTTCTCGAAGGTTCTGATTGTGAGTCCTTTGATAAGGATAGTGGGTTCACATTAGACCTATTGTCATCGATCAAATAAACCGTTGTTTATATTAAGCCTATTTGTTTATATAAATTAAAAAGCCATGTCTGTTTTTAAGGTGTATCATTATGTAGGCCGGATATACGACAAAGGTTAAGAGTTAACCATTCTATTAAGGTATGTTTTTGTATGTGATGTCAAACACGAAATGATTACAGAACACCCGGCGTAGCTAATCGAACGTTCGGTAATTGAACCTTATCGAACTCAATCGCTCGATTGGGTTCGATTGGGTTCGGTAATCGAACTTAATCGAACTTAATCGAACTCAAAAATTTTGCCAATCGAACGCAATCGAACGTTCGGTAATCGAACGCTTCAACAATCGAACGTAATCGAACTCATGGAACATAATCGAACACTTCAACAATCGGAAATATAAAACTAGTTTAATCTGGTCTGAAACAAGGCATTGCGGTCAAGTAAGTTATTTTTTTGGCTTCTATTTCAAACACGAGTACAAGATGGGGTGTTACGAAACCTAAGACCCTCGAAAACTAAGACCTACGACCTAAGACCCATCTTAGTTTTCGTGATCACGAAAACTAAGATTTTGTTGTTGGCGTTAGTCTTATTTTTGTTACATTTAATGAACTGTTCTAACATTGAAAGTCTAGCTTACATTCCTTGCATTTTGCAGCAGCTTCTGCAAACACCACTTGCAGTTTTAATAGAAATCTACTTTGAGGTAACGAGAACACTTTTAGCGTTAGTGGTAACTATTCTGTACACACTGTACACCGTTGCGTGCGTCCAGATCCAGTTGCAGTGGTCGTTTTTTAGTAATCTATCCGAAACTTTAGCGACGACGGTATAAACATTTTAATATTATCCCCGTTCGGTGTTATTCCGAGCGATATGAAGTACTGAGCTGTTCATGTTATATTGTGAATTAATCAATTTCGAATCACCGTAACAATAAAGATTTTAGTTAATTGAAATGTGTTAATATCTCTCACAATTGCTCCGCTAGTAAAGGATCAGTTAAAGGGTGAAATTCTTCCACCGAACAAAATCGAACCAATTGTCTCGATTGTGTTGGATTGGATTCGGTAATCGAACTTAATCGAACTCACCCAAAAGTTCCAGTCCGATTATGTTCGATTGCCGAACCAATCGAACTCCAATCGAACGATTTAGTTCGATTGGTTTTTGGTTCGGATTCGTTCGATTAGCTACGCCGGGTAAATATGACCGCACTCCGGTGAAAACTTTCGTAAACACGTCTAGTTTCTTTCCTCCAAATTTCATATCCTTCTGATTTATCGTTCTCATAAATTCACATTTACTGCGTACTAATACGGAAATTCAAAGCAAATTTTCCCGGGAAAAACGAGCATAACTTGAAGAAATTCGCCGCAATCGTTACATTTCTCTCTCACACATTGGCGGCCATGTTGTTGATGCCTGCAATACCGTTTTCCAGCGGAAAAACACAAGAGAATTGTCCCAAATTTGGTTATTATGCCCTTATTCGTGACTCCATTATTCCCGCGAAACCAATCATAGAATGCCGCTTGTGACGAGAATGGATACTCCAAAATCAGGTTGCACCACCTCGGACACTTACTGAGAATTACATAACGTAATGTCGACACTTAGAATTTATTTTCAGTAAATTTTTAAGTGTAAAAAAGAAAATCTAAAATCCCCACTCAGGATTGAACCTGTGACCTCCGCTGTGGTTATGTATCAGTCAATTCCAAGCGAGATCATCCCCCCCCGGGCAACCCCCGGGCATTTGACCCCTATTCTGGCCCAAATAGTGGGGAATTTGACGCGAACAGAAGCCCGGACGGTCGGGCATTTGACCGTCGACAAAACGTTGGTCAGCGGTCAAGGTTAAAAGGGATCTTGTGCTTCACATAACACGTCATAACTCCACATGGTCTACGATCACCTCAGGTCTATAAATTATGCCGTTATACAATAACTATGCTGCAGATTATCTGTTGGATGCCAAATCAAACGCTATTACAAAACAACGGAGGTTTATCGTAGCTCCACTGAGACACACTACTCAACTACAGAACTAACTAAGCAGCTGAAAATTATTGCAAGAATTCATTATTCCATTGCAGTGGTATTGTAGACTACGGCTTTTTGAGACTCGGATCTAAGATGCCAATATCCGTGATGGGAAACACTTTCTCACAAGTCTTGCACACCGCAGACTTTAGTCACTAAGCCACGGCCTGCGAAATTTAACGATCCTTGCACTTTCAAAGCGATAACAAACTTTAGCCGATAAGTATTTATCTTGCAACAAAAGTGAGCCAGAGAAACCGCAATGTATGCCAATAGACCTAGCACCGAACAACGGTATCTAGAAATAAAATAATTCTAACGGCTCTGTACAGCATGAAATCCTCCAATCAATTTGAAAGATAATCCGCCGAGAGTCGAGCGGGCGAGGAAATACGCGAGCGGCGAGCGAGCGAAAGTAATGCGAACAAGAAAACCCAAACTCGCGATGACTTTTCAGCCCCCACCAGTGGGACATTTGACCATGCAACTGGCTCACATAGTGGGGAATTTGATCAGGCATTTTCAAAAAAGCCAAATGCCCGGGGGTTTGCCCGGGGGAGGGGGATGATCTCGCTTAGAATTGACTGATACATTCATCGGCGTACGGGAAAAATTTTGTCGGGCGGGGGGGCTGAACTTAATTTGCCCGAATGAAACTCGTGACGTCATGTTTGTTCGTCATGATGATGATGATTCTAGCATTCGCTGACATTTTACTTTTCTACCACTGTGAATGATGCGAGAATGAGCTTCTACATCTCGCATTCTTCGCACTTCACACGGTACCGATAATATATATATTTTACGAGACTTCGAGAGACATACTTTGAACGACCAGATACCAACCACACATACTGTCCTAATAAGCAAGATGGTCTCCAAATGTTATACTTAGTTTCAGTCCCTGCAAATTTGTCGTTCTATGGCCCTATTTACATGGGAAGAGGATGATCCTAGTGCTAGGATGATTCTAGAAGGTTCATTTGGTTTATATGCGTAAATGCGGCATCCAGGATTTGGTTCATTTGGTTTTCGTGAAAAATTCGGCAGGATGGCCCCAGTACCTTTGAGTTCGGCGCGGTTGCAAAGCAAGACGGTGGGCAACAATAACAAAAGCGAAGATAACCTTGGAGCTCCCGAGGCCGTTTACATGGAGCTCGGATGATCCTAGCGCTAGGGTGATCTTAGTGCTAGGGCCAAATGCAACCCTTCGCATGTAAACTGTAAGTAGAAAACATGTTGGGCTCGGATGATCCTAGCACTAGGATCATCCCCTTTCCATGTAAATAGGGCCTATGTCTGCTCACGCAGTTAGCATCTTATGGAGCTATCACATCAATGACATGATCGATGTAGTAGAGCTTGGTTAGAAAGTTAAGTGAGTAATGTGAGTAACGAAATAAAAACAATTAATTTAAGACATTGAATCACAAAATAATTCAGCAATTTTTCTGTGTCTGTCGTGCCCGAATAGTCGACCAGTTTTGCCCGAATAATACTATATTTTTTTACGACTGGGGGGGCTGCAGCCCCCCCAGCCCCTACCCCTCGTACGCCTATGGATACATTACGCTTACATAGCCTACCGTACCACAGTACCACCTAGCTTCTCGGGCCCGGGGGGGGGGGGGTACTCCCTATAATGGACTATACGGGGATGCTCCGCCCGAAAGGGGTACCTTTTTGAGGCTAGAGGTATATGAAAGGGTCGGGATTTCACGAGTTGAAGTACATGAAAGGGTAGGGATTTCACGAAGAATAGGAAAGGGAAGCGAAGCCACGCCGTTGAAGCATAAAAAAGGGTAGGGAAAACTGCCATTTAAGTATTATAAAAATGGCCTTTCAAAATATATCAAATAGACGCACGTATAGGCTCTGAAAGGGGTACCATTTTCATTGAAAGGTATATGAAAGGGGTACCATTTTCAATGAAAGGTATATGAAAGGGGTACCATTTTCAATGAAAGGTATATGAAAGGGGTACCTTTTCTGTCAAAATCGTTATATGAAAGGGTAAGGGTTTGGACCTCGGGGCGGAGCATCCCCGTACAAAACGTTGTTGAGTACCCCCCCCCCGGGTTCTCGGGCTGTTTAGGCCTAAATCTAACTACATAAACTGCTAACCCCAACCTCAACTGCAAGCTAACCAGTTACTCCGTTATATAAGTCTCAATAAGGCGTCCGAGGTGGTCCAACCTGATTTTGGAGTATCCGTTCTAGTCACCACCATAGAATGCCATTATAAATAATGACGCCATGCATGGTAATGCCACCTTGTCCAACCGCAGATCAAATTGCCATTGCGTTGACAGCTCTTTCGAGCTCTTGCGTTGAGGATTATATTTTTGCGCTAATTTATTATATGACGAAGACAACGTTTATGGCTGCTAGTGAAAGAAAACAAAATGATTTGAATCATTTTCGCGGTACTGGTGCTTCGTTGAGAATTTCGCTTGACTCAGACAAGCTTCGGAACGCCGGGTGGACGATTAGGGACGATTACAGAGCGTATCCGTTATTGTTATCCATTTACCCGTTATCGCGGAAAGCTCGATCAAGGCGCTGAAGAGGTTCTTCCATTTTGAAAGGTCTGGCGTGAAATAGGGCTTTATTTTGCGAACGCAGAGGTTTTACTGACTCGTCCGCAGTCGTCTCTTAATTTAAGAGGAGCGCGTCTATCCGCGCGTCTCCCGCGCCTTGCCTAGAAAGACGACTGGGGACGGGTCGGGAGGTTTTAACTCTTCTGTCAATGAGAGTTTCATCTTTCAGTTTACACATGTACATATACTTATTAACAGATCTGTCAACACAACACTCTTTGGGGATTTATTTAGACCCATGAAACCTTGTCCAGCACAGTATGCCATCTTTGTTTTTCCCGCGAAAGGACCCTTGGAAACGAAACTTTGTTCGTTTATATTTCGGAAACGCGTTGCTTCTCAGGCCCTAAATTTCGCATGCAGGTTTCTTTATAATCCCACTAATCTTCTAATCCCACTTGAACTCATACGTAGCAACCGTGACGCAGTGAGAAAGGCGAAAGAGGCTCATTTAATACACAAAGGGAAAACGTTATCTCCTCTAGGAATAAATAGACGTGACGAAGCTCATTGTCATACGACACCTAGTCTCCTGCACCAATCTATTGTTTTTAGTAATGGTAAAAACGGCAAACTGATCCTTACGGCAAGTAGACTGCGAGCAGTCTCTCTTTTTCCGCTAAAGTCAGTAGGGACGAACGCAAAAAAATAGCGTGATGAGCGAGCCGCGAGTAGCGCGCGCGGGCACCGGCAGGCGAGAAAAAGAGAGACTGCCCTGGGATCATACAGCAGTTCAGAAGCCCTTTGACAGCTCACCTTTTGACACACGTTGACACCTCCGCCCATTTTGGTGTAATAAAGAGTGACAGGCCTACACGACTCCCTCGCGAGTGTTTTAGCCATTTTATATTTAAGCTCGCAAAATGTTTCATGTATTTGTAGCGGGTATATGGAGAATTCGAGGTGACTGAATTAAAAGCCTTCTAAACTCGCAAAATGATACAGACTATAGTCTCGAGGTCATTTGTGTTTTTAAGCTGTCTGCTAGTTTTGATCTCTTTGTCGGGGCGTCTGTTTCATAGCAATGTTCTTTATTATGCCATCGTGGCATTTGTTAGAATAGCTCTGCAGTGAAACCTTTAACATTGCATGTAGGCTTTGAGCAAGCTTCGATTTGGAGGTCATTTTGAAATTATGCTGTATTCTCGGCGGTTTTCTTCAACTCTGGTTTCTTCAACTCGGCGGCTTTCTTCAACTCGGCGGCTTTCTTCAGAGTCTGGAGCTCTGTTCAATCGGCGGCTTTCTTCAGTTTTGTTTGACCTCTTGCTGTGCTCATGGTGCCCGCGCGCGCTACTCGCGGCTCGCTCATCACGCTATTTTTTTGCGTTCGTCCCTACTGACTTTACAACCTCGTTCCCAGGGTCTCTCTTCTTCCCGCCCCCTGGAGCTCCAGGGGGCGGGAAGAAGAGAGACCCTGGGAACGAGGTTGCTGACTTTAGCGGAAAAAGAGAGACTGCTCGCGCGCGCTACTCGCGGCTCGCTCATCACGCTATTTTTTTGCGTTCGTCCCTACTGACTTTAGCGGAAAAAGAGAGACTGCTCGCAGTCTATACGGCAAGAAGAAAAGATAGAGACAGAAGTGAAATAAAAAACAATAAACAGTTAGATATATTTGCCCGATATTTCGGTTTGCAAAACAAACCTTCTACGGGGGCTAGAAAACAAAAAAACAATATATCGGGCAAATATATCCAACTGTTTATTGTTTTTTTATTTCACTTCTGTCTCTAACTTTTCTTCTTGCCGTAAGGATCAGTTTGCCGTTTTTACCATTACTATTTCAAGATTTTTACTGATCCAGGTCTACGATAGATCCGGTACTCTGTCTTCATTGGTTTGTCGTTGTGGTTTTACCGTTATTACAGTTTTTGAATACTATTGTTTTTATCCAGTTTCATAATTTCAAACTCTTATTTGTAACGAACTTTTAGTTTTATCTTCATTTTTCTGTTAGCCCCTGAAGAAGGTTTGTTTTCAAACCGAAATATTGGGCAAATTTGTTTGAATATATATATTTTGTTTTATTCTTTTGTTTACTCTTTCATCGCCTTGCCGTAAGGATCAGTTTGCCGTTTTCTGATTCTTTATATATTCTCTACAAAGTCACAAATTATTAGTGCAATCCGAAAGTCGGTTCACCTTAGCCTCCATTTGTTCTTTCTTTCCTCTTTGTTTTGTTCTCTCCACCCTCCCCTCCCCCCCAAAACAAAAATAAATAAATAAAACAAAAAACAATCCCCTCTTTTTCTCTTACACTAGTAGATCCACTACAAAAATGTTGAAAAACATTTGTAAAACGCATTTGCATGATACGTGTTCATCAATGGCTGACGTATGGAATTTCTATACAGGTTTGTGTTCAGAAGATAAATTTACGTGCGGTAACGGAAGGTGTATACCCATATACTGGGTTTGTGATGGTTTCGATAGCTGCGGAGATGGAACCGATGAAACTACTGATAGTGGACCTCGATGCCGTAAGTATTTCAGTTCATACTCATATTTATATCTGCAGTATTATTCTTGCAGTTTGTATTAAATCCGATCCCTGTTTTGATTCGGATCTCATTGCAAAAGGTTCGAAGGTTGAACATAAGGACGCGTTTTTAGCTCCAAAGTGTACTACCAGTATTTCTCTATCATCGAAGTATTAATTCTCATTACGATTTATGAAACATTTGTTTCGCGAAGTGTAACTTCATGAAAACTGCGCAAATGAAAGTAAAATAACTTTTCCGTGAATGGTCAAAGAAGAAACAAATCCTAACAAGCTCTTTTTGACTTTTTCAGTTAAAAAGCCAATTGAATATTCAATACCATAATTAGAGGCATTAGAAAAATCCGAGTATTGAGAGAAAGAAAGAAAGGAAAAATATAGAACAAAAAATACAACAATAAAGTTGTCTGATTGTCTGATGCGTCTAAAAGGATTCTCACGATAAAGTCAATTTTAACTTGTTTGCTAATATTTTAACTTTAATACATTTTCGAACTTCTTGGAATCAGTGAAACAACGAGACGTATCGACTCTTTTTCGCATTTATGAATTAAAAACAAGATTCTTTGAGTTCCGACAGGGCTTGAACATTCATACTTTATAGTGTTCTAAATTCGCTTTCACCTTTGTTGACTGTTTCGCGAATCTCAGTTTCCACGTACGCATGTTGAAGCCACAAATGTAATAATTGACCACAAATGTAATAAAGCCCTCAAATGTAATAAGGACTGACCACAAATGTAATAAAGCCCTCAAATGTAATAAGGACTGACCACAAATGTAATAAAGCCCTCAAATGTAATAACAGATTTTACCGTGCGTTCTTCAGTTTCAGGGCACAACAGGGTTACCAGCCCTAAGTTGTGAGGACCAGGATTTCGCCAGTCATGCATTATCTTTCTCGGACAACCAAACTTGGACCAATCTTATTTTATCTATGTAGTGTGTTGGATGTCATCTGTCATTCACATTTGTGATCAATCTTTATTACATTTGAGGGCTTTATTGCATTAGTGGTCAATTTTTACATTTGTGGCTTCAACATTGAAGCCACAAATGTAATAATTGACCACAAATGCAATAAAGCCCTCAAATGTAATAAGGATTGACCACAAATGTAATAAAGCCCTTCTCTGATTCGCCTTAAGGAAATTATTAATTCCCCGAAGTGGCATATGGCGTGGCTTAAACTTAATCCAGCACCGCTTGGCTGGTTTGAGATAATCGGTATTGCCTGGTGCACTTGACAAGCTCACACATCCGCCTTCAGTACCCCTACCTCAGACCGGAACCGTACCTTGTTTGAACCAAAAGTTTATAGTAAATTCGGCGGTGCACACTGCTATCGTTGACGAAGACGTTTAAATTTTTTGTTGTAGGAATGCTATGTTTGCTGTTGAAATTGTTAGTTCAAGCCGTATGTGGGACTCGTATCATTTGTGTGCGCATGCTTTTACCAAAAGGAGGGCGATTTGAACAATTAAACTTTGAACTTTATATAAATTACTTTTAAGTGGCATGCCCTTCGGTCGCACTAAGAATTCTCTCTGTGAGTTGATTGTCACGAAACCTGTTGTACACCGGTATCCTGTCTATACATATAGTTTATACTGTTTCATATAGAGGAACTGCTACTGGGTGATGTTACAGAGATTTTATTTGCCTCTGAAATGGTAGAGTAGCCAGGTGAAAGTAGTACGCAGTGTATTTGACAAAATTTTACAAAGCCTGGTTGCAAGGCGCTCTTCAGTATTGTAGATGTTACTTCGGGATTGAACACGTGACCAATATAGTCACATGAGGTGAAAGACACGTGATGTTTTTCTTACGCCAGAGACAGCTCTGTCAAAGTTTAGTGGCAAGGTGATGTAACTACCTATTTCCGGGTTGATCATGTGGCCGATGTCGTGGTATACCGCTTAGACCTCAGTGAACTGAAATGAAATGACAAGAGGCTAGGATAAATAATTGCTTAGGTTCGTTCAGGTTGTGAAATGTGAATAAACGTTTCTTTTAACTTGACAGCTATTCACTCCGAACATTACTTCGTTTACATTTTATAACTGAGCCTTGGTTCCGTACTAGAAAATGTTTAGTTGAGATAATAGCAACTTCAGGTTTGGTCACGTGAATGACAGATGACGTCCAACACACTACATAGACAACTTCAGTTTGTCCAAGTTTGGTTATACGCATGACTGGCGAAATCCTGGTCCTCACAACTTAAGGCTAGTAACTCTGTTGTGCAAACTGAAGAACGCACGGTAAAATCCATTATTACATTTGTGGTCAATTCGTATTACATTTGAGGGCTTTATTACATTTGTGGTCAATCCTTATTACATTTGAGGGCTTTATTACATTTGTGGTCAATCCTTATTACATTTGAGGGCTTTATTACATTTGTGGTCAGTTATTACATTTGTGGCTTCAACATACGCATGCATCAACAACAACAACAGCAACAACTTTATTTGTACTCTATAGTCTATTTACATGAATTTACAATAAGTAATAGAATTAATGAGAGTACTGGCTGCCCAAAATAACCATAATGGACTAGAAAACTAGGACAGCCATTTTTAGAAGAAAATAATTAATTATTAGGATCAGGAACTAAATGTAAATCGCGCGCACACACACATAGCAGGGAAGGAGAGTCGCTTAGTTTTCTTAATTGACCATGGCAAATAAATGAAATTAAAAGTTGGCGCAAATCGCGTTACACAGGTTATGTTTTTGAGCTGGGAGCCTTGTACTTTTCTCAGCGTTGGTAAGAAAATGACCAAATATGCGAAGTTTTCTATGCGACAATGTTACCCATGTAAATTATAGCAGCCAATTTTGACGGTTTTCAATAATTCAAGACATTCCACGAAAATTAAAAAGCATTTGGGTAATAGAATATTTGGCTTTCATTAAAGTAAGAAGTTCAGTTTGAGAAAAGATTTACTGCATGCTTGATCGACATCTCAGTCTCCCCGATCCTAGGATTGAGTTAAATATAACTGCATAACGACTTGTTAGCCCGTACATATTGGACCCGGTCACATAAACCTGCCACTTCGCTCGTTAGCGAAGTGGAGGTTTTGTTTTAAAGCAAGTCATATTTACCAAAAGTTTATTCTCTGGGGCGGTACGAACATCATAAGTCATTTTATTTTAACATTTATTTCCGAGAATTTACGGCCGCCATTAATCAACCTTGTTCCAAGGCTTGGTTGCGAATGGGAGAAAGTGACGTCAAAGACTCAAACATACCTCACGGGTTGAAATTATAATAACAATCAGCATAGAAAATTGCACAAAGAACAAGTCCAAAGTTTTTGTTGCTTTTCGCGTGATTTTCAATACTTATGGCGTTCGACGAAAGGAGAACGCAGTCCTAATCTTGGGGTTCCCGTGGTCACCTATCACGTGATTTCGCCGGCGTGAAGAATCGAGATTTTTTGGGTGGGCGATGTGCAAAATCTGCGCCATTTTGAATAATAAGAACTATACGCACGCATCTATTTCTTTTTATCAAGAGCGCGGGCTACAAGTGGAGTGAAATTACTTGAGACGACACTTGAGACCATGTTTTTCTGTTTTTGTTCGTGCCGTCCTTCGTGCTTTCTTCTGCCTTTGCTGTTTTTCGCAGTGTTTTTTTTAAAGTAAGAATGATTTAATCCCAAAGTCCCTAGATCCTTAGTCACAATGTTCACCAATGTCACCAATCCCGAAAACGCGTTCACTCTAGTCATACACATGGCCTATAAAGTGACCTTATGTTAACTTTGCATATTTAAAAGCCTAATGGAATCTGATATACTTCATTTCCTACTTATCAAACTAAATGTGCTAAATCACATGATAAGATGAATGAATGAAAATATTGAAATGAACCGATTTCCGAGAAACATCATTTCTTCTTTCAGCTGTTGTAACAAACATATCAAACGCACTCTGTTAATCTGTGATTACTGCTAGTTGTTATTATAATTTCAACCCAACGCAGTCCTAATCTTGGGGTTCCTGTGGTCACCTATCACGTGCGCAACTATTTTCAGCTGAAAACCTTTCCGAGATTGTCGCGGGCTCTCTACGAGTTTCTTTGCGTGGAATGGTAAGTTCAATTCATTTTTTCAAACTTTAATGCGCTGTTTCTTGAAAACTTCATCGTTGCTAATTGTCAAAGCCTTATCAGGGAAGTGTTTACTACTTCAAGAGTATATGGAAAGCCCGATGTCGGCATCCGAGCAACGACAAATCGAGCACCTTGCTGTCGTCCTGCTGCTTTGAATTGATGTCGACATTTCTGAACAAAACGGGAACTCAACCGAGTCATTGTACTCTGACCCATAGCGGTCACAAATACAAACCAAATGAACCGAGTGATTGTGCTCGGTGGCCAGTTTTACACAAACTGTGTAGGACTGATGTTTGCACCTTGAAATTCGTATGGCTGGAATAAGCTATTTACAGGATTATCCAGAATTATATATTGAAAGTATTTCTGATGATCACTGGAATAACTCTATTCGACAAATGTCAAAACAAGGCACATAGTGTGATAATACCATTATGCAAGCTGTGGCTAATGCATATAACTGTGTCATTCATATCACAGAATCTAACCGGAATATAGATTCACCTGAAGGTACATTCCTAACTCCTGTTGCTGATCAGGAAGGACGGAAGACAATTGTTATTGGATATATCAATGAGTTGCACTATGTTTCAACAGTGACTGAGAGAAATGGTCAAAGTAAAAACAAACTGAGATACATAAAGAGAAAGTTATCAGAAACCAATGAAAACAAACAATGTAGACATCTCAAGCACAGAGATTCACATTGTTACTTCATTAAAACTCTAGTAAATTTGAAATTTGTCTAATCATACAGGTACTTTTGGCAACTCACAATACTGCAGTTATTAAATCCTGATTTAAGAGGTACCCGAAATCTCCGAACGCTCTTCATTAATCCCTGATTACTCCTAGTTATAAAGCTATGCCTTGAAGTGTCTCAGCCTCTGTTGCTTTTTTGCTGCTAAGTGATTTCCGCTGTTGGTTACCTACATCCTTTTAAAGAAACAGCCCATCAGCTATAGCTTCAGTATACAATGCTCCTTTGATGACAACTGCAAGAACATTACAATAAATGGTGAAAACCCACAGGTAGCCCAAGCTCAAGTGATGTTTTCACGTTGTAATTTGAAAGTCGTGGCAACTGTTGCATAATAGCGAAATTATAAGGATTTGTATGTGGAAAATTCACTTCGAATTTGAGCATAAAATTAGGAAGGATATTTGAATAAAACTGGCTCACCTGAACTTCTTTGTGTGATTACTTGTGTCTTGAGTGGTTTTGAGGTCAATTCAAAGTGATTCCAGCGAGTTTTAGTTCAACTGTTTTCGGACAAGTTTTGTGTTATATGGGGTATATATAAATTTGCATTTCTGTTAGCGATCGTGGTTTCAAGTGTCGGCTACTGAATGTAGTCTTACTTTTCGGACATATTTTAATGTTTCTTCGTAAAAGCACAAAATAATGCACTAGGTTAAATAAAGGCACCACAAGTTCAAGCTGTGTACAGTTTCTTGTTTTAACTCTTTTTAGCATGGCTAAACAGTATTCGGTTCACCTTCGGTAATATGCAACAATGAAACAAAACAACGTTACGGAAGTGTAAAATCACCATCCCATGTGGTATTAGTCATGTAGCTTATTTATTTGTCTCTAAGCAAGCGCTGATTTCTTTGTGGTAGCATTCTTTTTTAAAATAACCAAAAGTACAATGTTGAATACACGCACGCGGACTGAGCGAAGGAACAATTCTTGGCAACATCGGGCTTCATTTTATCTTGAATGTTTGTCCTCTCAGGTTTAGGTGGCGGATGGTCAAATTGGAACGCATGGGGAAGCTGCAGTGTGACATGTGGCGGTGGATCACAGATACGTCACCGCACCTGTACCAATCCTCCTCCAAGACCGCACCTCCTTTATTGCCAAGGAAGCCGCGTGCAGTTACGATTATGCAATACAAACAACTGCCCAAGTAAGGAGACAAATTTTTTAATCTTTCATTTCAAAGTGATAAATGAACTTTTCTTATCTGATACTCACACCTTCTACAGCCTTTTGCTTCCAAGAGTTCCCAATTTTAAAATTGAAACTGAGAAATAATAACCATTTTCTAAACTATTCATAAAGAAAACAAAAACGCCACCGCATGAAACTATGCCAAACATATGTTATTGGAATGGTCACACTTAAAATGATCTTTTCGTGGGATGTTTATGTTTTTTCTTGTCTTTACAAGTTCATGGTGGTTGGAGTGACTGGAACGAATGGAGCCTGTGTACAAAGGCAATCGGTGGCATACAAGTCAGGACAAGAGAATGTGTGAATCCAAAACCAAGATATGGCGGTAAATCTTGCAGTGGAAACAGAGTATTTGCGAGGGAGTGTGGAAACACGTCGAGCTGCCATGAAGGTATATTTTCTCTTATGTGTGTTGTGAAATTGTGAAACATTATTTGGGGATTACATAAGCAAAAATAACTGTATGTGAAGATAACTAAAATTTCGCTATAACAAAAGACAATTCATTTTTCTTACATCATTAATACCGCGCAGTTGTTAACCTTCCTAGGCTTGATATAATTACTAGACAATTAATACTAAATAAAATAACGCAATCATCGTTCTACGCATAGAATACTTTTAAAATCACTTGAAAACACACATACAATAAAAATATTTTTGACAGAGGAATGTTTTTAATATGAATTCAAAAAGATGGTCGAAAAGGTCAGCTGTAAAAACAAAGTTCGTGATATGTTTTTCATTGTATTTGTTTAATTAGCATTTCCAGTGCGCTTTCGTACAGAGGAGATACCATCCCTTGGAACTATGGAAATTTTCAAAAACAAAACCTGGGAGAAACTTTGCACGGCAAGTTGGGATGATGCTGAAGAGAATTTGACATGCAGGGCAATGGGATACTTTAACAATGGTCCTAATGAGAATAGCACTGGGCAGGACGGCAGAAATGGTTTAAACACAACCGTCAACCATAGCTGTAGATCAATGACTCATGACTGCGTCAATAACAGCAAAGATGATCTTCAGAAGTGTAAAGGTATCTAGCATATCATTCTCTAATAATACGATAGACGTTTGTGGCCTATTTCTTGGTGTTGCTGAATTTATCCACCATTGCTAGTTAGCTACTGTGTTGTGGTGTAACAAGACTTTACAAAATGTGAATTGCCATATTTTGTGAGCTACGAGGATCGAAAATACTAGCGAGATGCTATTGCTTTAACTTTGGAACGTTTTAATTTAGTGGCATCTTCTAGCTACGGTTTCTGATTTTAGCCACTAGGATTTCTGACCCGTGTGATTAAGACCCTTTACATGACTTGATCATGTGCTTGAATGCCACTTAGCAGCGGCTTGTGGGGAACAACTGAAGCGAACTAAAAATAAAATATATACCTGCGATCGTTCGCTTCAGTTGCACCCCACAAGACACAATACCAGAACAATGTTTGTAATTAAGGTCATTCAAAGGGGGACTACCCAGTAAAAGCCTGTAAAGGTTTCCTTAGTCCTCCTCATTCATAATTGTTTTAAATTGATGTAAAATGTATTGACTGAAATGGAAATAAACAGAATTCATAAACAGATATGTTTAACCTTTTCGAAATTACTGGGCGATCGAAGCCTTTTAGACAAAAGAATGTACTTACGACCGCCATGCTCGATCCCACTTGAAGATCTGTTAAGCAATATGACGCGTGGATAGCTTGCCATCCAATCGGCCGTTGATAAGTGGTATCCAACCAAACACTTGATCAAGTCAATAGGTGACTAAATACTACTGTTTGTTAATTCCCGTATTTTAGTTCCTGTTCGCCTCAATGGAGCAAATATTGAGTACGGTGGAAGAGTAGAAGTTTTTTACCACGGAAAGTGGGGTAAGATCTGTCGAAAGGAATGGGATCTTAACGATGTAAAAGTTGTTTGCAATCAACTGGGTTTCAAAGGCGCAGTGGCTGAATTCATTGCTTCGGAAGTCAAGGAAGAGAACATGCCTTACTTGATGTCTAAAGTTTCTTGCAGTGGACATGAATCTGACCTGGCATCTTGCAAGCGCAATGATGGGGACTATGACTGTCCAGATGACAAGGGAGCTCAGGCATTGTGTGAACCAAGTAAGTTTTCATGAGGCGATTGGCTCAAAACTGCGGTGGGATGACCAAGTGCCTTTGCCACGCATTGAGTAGAAGTATAATTTATTATTTTTCACTAAGTAAATAGCAAAAGAAATACAGGAATGACTAGAGAAACAAGTTATTCCTCTCTGACTGCAAAATGACAGCTTAGAAAACATTCCACTTGATTACGATATGTCTAAACTGAAAATCTCCCAAGCTGTACTTTCTAATGAGTATTGCGAAAAAAACAAAAAGTTGGCTTTATTTTGTAATGTTAATATATTTTTGCTATTTTCACATTAACATTGCTACTACTAACAACTAATAACAAAACCTATAAGCAGTTATTTGTTGTTGGTGTACTTTCTAAAACAAATTGTGAAAACCATTATTGTACTCGTATTGGTATCATGAAATCCCAGTGAAATCCATTTATTCTGTGACTCGCTAATATCAATTTATCATTTGTATTGCTGTTGAAGCATTTTAAAGCAGCTATTTGAGTATCAGTGGCTTACACCGTGCTACAGAAACAGCAACTATCATGGCTAATAGTTCAATATCCTTATGCTTAATTTGTGGTATTGTTGATCAATGAGATTTTCGCCTTTTCTGCCTTAATAGAAAACCGTGAAGTGTTGGAAAAGAAGAGTTTTGTATCGGATATTGGTAACATTGAAATATTTCAATGTTCCCTACCAAACGATACTTCTATGACCAAATGGTATGTCAAGGGCGCACCTGTCTCCCTGTCTGGAGGACGGGTTGAGGCGTCCGGTGGTAAACTAACCATAAGCAATGTCCAGCTGTCTGATGGAGGGACATATGAATGTCGTGGATTAAAATACACTCGGTTCTATACCATCTATGTAAACGGTAGGTTGATTTTTTATAGCATGATTGTTCAAGTCCCACTAGCAAATAGCCATCATGCATCATAATAATCATCATTACCATCATCAATTAAGTAAAGTTTAGGTAATTTATATAACTTGTATTTAAATTATATAACTTTTTACTACGCAAATTTTAGGGGCTCGTGTAATATAATATTAAGTAATGTTGTTAATTAAGTTCATTGTACTGCTTCCATTGCTGTATGTTAGGATCACCAATTATTATAGTTTTAAATATTTATGTAGTTTTTGTAAAAGTCTTCTTAATTTTTTACGGCTCACTGGAAGACCACTTATAGTGAATGTGACACCGTGACGAAATAAAAAGATTGTGGTATCATCATTGTCGCCATCGTCATCATCGTAGTCATCATCAGCATCATCTCTATCCACATCATCATGTGTCAGTGGGAGCATAGCCAAGTATCACTATTTTCAGATCATGAAAACAAAATACACACGGGTACTACGAGTAACGTACAAGTAGCACACGAATACATATGGGTGCACTACGGGTATATACGAGGATATACTAGACATACGAGTACATACGAATAAATAAGAGTACATACGAGTAACACACAAATACATATGGGTGCACTACGGGTATATACGAGGATATACTAGACATACGAGTACATACGAATAAATAAGAGTACATACGAGTAACACACGAATACATATGGGTGCACTACGGGTATATACGAGGATATACTAGACATACGAGTACACACGAATAAATAAGAGTACATTCGAGTAACACACGAATACATACGAGTACATATGAGTACATACGAGTGCATAGGAGTTCATATGAATACAAATGAGTACAAACGAGTACATACGAGTACATACGAGTACATACGGGTACAAACGAGTTCATACATGTATGACTGCATTCGGGTATATGTGGGTACATGCGAGTACATACAGTTACATACGTTTACATACGGGTCAGACGGGTACATACGAGTAAAACACGCGTAACATACGAGTAACACACCACTATAATACGGATACACACTTGCATGTTTTCCTTATCTTGTAGAGCACATTACATGCTATCTATTACGGGTAAATGTTTTCGAATTATTGTATCACCGCAAAAACCCTTGTCCCATGGTTGGGGGTATACGTTTGCGTGTGTGTCCGAGGGTTAAGAGAATAATCAATTTTCTAAAATTTGAAAGACAGACAAGCTGTTTTGGATTTTAAGTTCCACGCTATTACAATTCGTGACAGGAAAGCTTAACTGACTTTGAAAAAAAACATCCCCCTTCCCACCTGATCTCTGTCGCGCTCACGGCAGGCGATTGTAGTTTTAGTCATAATCCTTTTTTCATTATATGAAATGATTCTAGTCAACCACACCTTTGTTTTTATATATGTGCTGAAATTTGATTAGATTATATAAAACTACACTAATAAGTACTGCGAATCGGTTGCCATGTAAATGTAATATAGGTAGCATTAAGTCAAGCCATTTAAAAAAAAGGTGACCAAAAGCAGCAAAATGTTTAATTGTAACGTACGTTGCAAATCCACTTATGTCCAGAAATGCACGTAACTCGGACCTTGGGCACTTCATATTACACACAATTATTTGTAATTTCCATATGACTTCATGTTTGACAGAATTTCTTGTGTTTAGGTGAGAATTAGGTCTAGGGGACACTTCATGATGTCTGTCATAAAGAGCATGGATCTCATTAGCGTGCATTTCTGGACATACCTCTTCAACTCTAGCAAAAATTATTTTCAATTTTCGCATTTTTTCGAAAAATTTGAAATTTGATTAAAATTGGCCATCTTGATCGCCTTTTTGGATGACGTAATCGATCACCAGCAGCGCCATAAACTGCAATATTTACCCTATCTTGTAGAGCACATAACAGGCTATCTATGTGTGTGTGACACACGCGGTTTTCAAGTTACACTGAAGAAGGGTTAAAACCCGAAATGTTTGTGTAAGAACATTCTTACTTAGTACTCGATCCAAAGTGTCACTCATCTCAGGGACTTTTTTGTTCTATTTCATTGTAACTATACTGTGCACTCATAATGTAACATGCAAAGTAATGGGTGTCAGCTTCCGTCCCTTGTGTAGCGGCTTTCATGTGCTTCATACCAACAGGGCGTTATTACCTTCTCTGTCACTACCACTTACAGTTTAGTTCCGCGGAATTTTAATACATATTAATACAAACATTAATATCAACAGAAATACAAACATTAATACAAACAAACAAACAAACATTAAATTTAAACATTAAATTAAATTTAATTTAAATTAAATTAAATAAAGTAAAATTTAAACATTAAATTAAACATTAACTTAAACATTCAACAAACATTAATACAAACAGAATTTCATTTTATGGGAGACCATGGGATCCCTTGCAGTAGATATGGGACTACGCTGCTAGCACTAAGTGTCCTGTTACGTTTCTTACTCTAAAAAATTATTGTAACAAAGCAATTCAAAACAAAACGATCAAAACCGGACATTACGCCAAAAAAGAAAACATACAAGTAGGACGGTCATTGCCCTCATCCCTCAAATTCGTAGTTACCACACTTAAGGTCGCGGGGGATACCTGGCCATGAATAAATTCATAAGGCAAAATTTTGGCAGGGGTATCACTTTGAAAAACGTTATATCGTAAAGGTTTGAAAGCCGATTTCGCTAAAATTTAACAGAGATATTGGCGAATAATGGAAGTGCATAAGGATTGTTTTTATTGAAGGGATCGCGCTTTGCGACAATGCTGTAAGCCACTAAAGTTATCTTTTCTTAAAACGTGGTTTTGTGTCCAAGTTTGCTTCTCGAGAAGAACACAAAGCAAGTTGATTTCCCCACTCACTGATCCGTCAAAACGTCTATTGTGTCATATCTGACTCCGATTTTTTGATTTCAACTTTAATTAAAAGTTATTAGCTTTTAAAGGAGTAAAATTGTCCATGTTAGAATTTGAAGCCTCATATCTTCCCTTTGAAAGCCTATTTAAAAATTTTGAGTCAGATATGACAATCTACAATACACCTAGTTTACCTCCTTGCAGTGTCAACTCATGAAATTCTCTATTCGCGCTGAATTCTTGGACACAAAATTGTTTGTTTTTACGCTTCCGAAGGCTTCCCGAGCAAACACGAATGCAAAAAATATAAATGTATGGTAATTTTGCTAAATTTAATCCACGGGCTATTGTCAACACTTCATGCGGAAAGAACAATGCGTTAAAAAATAGTGTATTTTACCAGACAGCGCTTTGCACGTGCAATTATTGATGCAGAAACATTACAGAGCCTGTTCGTCAATATTTCGCGCATTTTCGGTATCAGTCGTCGCACTTCGTGCATACTCTTTTCATAAATGCATACTGATGAGCGGAAACTGTCCCCCGCGACCTTAAGTCTGGGTGCATTTCATTCAACAGCAATCTTTAAGGACACACCCATAAGGCAAACCCTTATAAGTGGGACGTCAGCTATCTTAAAATGTAGTGCCGTGGGAACACCGATACCACAGTTTGACAAGTGGAAGAAGGATGGTAACAAAACTCTCGATGAAGGTAGATTCACACAGATGTCTAATGGGAACTTGCGTGTCTATCCCGTTTTGCCGGAAGATCAGGGAACCTACACGTGTGCCATGAAACAGAATAATGGAAAGGAAGGGATCACCACGAAATATCGAAACATTCACGTTTCTGTAGTAGGTACGTAAAGAGCAGAGTAGAAGAGGTAGTTATCTAAATGTACTTAAAAACTTAACAATTTACAGGCCCTGTTCTAGGTCCTATGATAACTACCACTAGAACTACAGTGCAAAAGGTACTGGTGATAAACATAAATCACTGGTGATAAATCTCATCACTAGTCAGTTTAGTTTATCACCCGTCAAACCCTTCACTAATCATATTCATTGTTTTTGTTATTCTTTTTTTTCTTGATATTTATTTATTTATTTATTTATTTATTTCTCCAAAAAAAAAATAACAAATTTACGGAAATTAATAATTAACAAATAAAGAGAAAAGAGGAAAAAATAGTTAAAATAATACCTTGCCCTCATAGCTGGAAAATAGCTCATAGCTGTGACCGTTACATCCCTTGTCCGACACAATCAAGCGGTGGAAAGGAGGCGTCTCCTGCCCTTTTATAGCTTCTTGTTTAAGAATGGCGAAACTTGCTACCAAAACACGCTCTTTTTGCCAATCATTTTGTTTGTGATAAACCGACAGTGTTTTTTGCCAACATTTAAATCGTCTGCCTGTCAATCAACTTATAGTGATGTGCAGTTTTGACATCAGAGTTACTCTGAGTTTCGCTCAAGTGCGACCGTAACCAACGGTGTCACGATGAAACCGAAACGTTGTTCGGTAGTCACGTCGCTAATCTCAAGTCTTATTGATCAATATATTTATGTTTAAATTAGGATATCCTCAGGTTAGCGTAACTCCTACAAACCAGACTGTCCCTGAAGGAAAAGCAACCAACATTAGCTGCAAAGTTACAGCTGGTGTCCCAAAGCCAACATTGTCCTGGAGCTTTAAAGATAAAAGTCTTCCCCTAGTTACAGTTGTAGCTGAGACTGAGGACGGATCAGTCATTCACATGAAATACACCACTAAAAGCATGGAAGGAACATACAAGTGCACGGCAAGAAACAAAGCAGGTGCCGTAAATGCCACTTCCATCCTTCGTGTGTTAGGTATGTTTTAGTTTTAAATTTGTAACGTGTTTAACGTGGTCTGCATTTTTTTTAAATTATAATATAATATTTACGCTACATTACTTACAATATGATATAGTGCTAGCCCCTGAAGAAGCTTTGTTTTGCAAAGTGAAATATTGGGCACTATTATATTCCACTTCTATTTTATTTTATTTGCTTCTGCTTCTGTTTTTCTGCCGTAAGGATCAGTTTGCCGTTCCTTTTGTTTCACTTCAAGTATTAATACTGAACTAGGTCTAGAAAAAGTTAAGACAAATAAATATAAAAAGATCAGGGAATAAAGTTGAAATAGGCCGCGTTGCAACTATAACTATAAAACATGATAAAAGCATGAAAAAGAACTGGAAAGATCATCTGTCAATGACTCTATAACTTATCTGTTAAACATTAACGACTTTTGTATAAACTGCGCAAGTTCAACTAATAAGTTTAATCGCTTCCATTCGCTTCAGATATCCGCTTTTTTGGTCCTCTTTTCATGTTTTTCAAACCTCGGCTTTTATAACAACTTATGTGAATTTTTGACAGAGCTCCTTCCTGCTGCGTTGCGCAAGATACTAACTAACTCACTTAGCCCAGTACTACACAACAATTACAAGCTTATTGTACAACAGATAAACAATGTATTTCTCATCTATTGAGATATACCTACAACGCCACTGTACAACTATAAAAGAGCCATTCCTTGCGTCAGAAAACATCTTACATGCTTAAGAAATCGGCTAAAAAGCCTACAAAGAAACACAACTAACATCCTGATTTGTCCGCAGTCGTCTCTCTTGGACGCGGGAGATGTGCGTGGGGGATAGATGCGGAACGAGAGAAGCACGACCGAAGGGGGTGATGGGAAGGAGGGAAAGGAAACGGAAAGACGACGTCCCCCTCTTTTCTCCTTCCGATCACCCCTTGCGCTCCCCTCAGACTAACATCTGATGGAAAATGCACTATGCTAAACTATACAAGCCAATGAAAAGATAAAACATTTGATCCTCGCCAAGCGCCCATAAGTAGCTAACATTCTACAACTTAACGTCAAATCATTCTACGGGACCTTTCTACATGGGAGCAACTGATGAGGTTCACAAAAGAAGCGAAACTCGAGTTAAAACGGGATCCATAAGGAAAAAACATACCTCGTTACGACCCTGTTACAAGGCAGAATAATACTGCTTACACTTAATTAAACAGTTTAATAACAAATAGTTTCAAAGTTACGGTGTGTAACCTTTTCCCGGCATTTTGTGACGTCACTGACAGAGTAATGTCACGTGATCGCAACAAAAACTCTCATGATAAGTCTAGTCAGGAGTAAATCAAGCTTGGTCCATCAAACTATGGTGTTCATTTTATTGATAGATGAAACAGATTTTTAATTTCTTTGCAGGGGATTCTTATTGAGCCTCCTACACATGCCTTAAGTTGCCTGAGTTTGATCTATTAGCGGTTCGTATTGTTTGTTTGTTCTCTTTTCATGATAGAAAAACCCACCACTGAAATAAGCCCAGAGTCCTATCCTCCATTTCTGGCCGGTGATAAACTTATATTGATTTGCAAAGTCGGTGGCAAAGGAGTGGAGGTCAAATGGAAAAAGAACGGTTCCCCAGTGACTCCAAGAGCTCACATCAGTCGAAATGGTGACAAGAGTACTCTTGTTATTGCAAATGTTGAGGGTGGCGACGGCGGTGATTATTCTTGTGAGGCACACAACGACGCGGGCTTTACGACCTCTACTGTGGTGATTGATGTTAGGGGTAGGATGACATTTGGTCACAGTTTAAGTGGAGGTATGATACAGAAAAGCACTTATTTGTAATATAGCAATTAGAAAAAACACAAGTATATTGTAAGGATAGTTACTACAGATAAACATTTAATCATGTCACAAAACATTGACGTTCTTGAGGATTTCGTTCACGAGGTCAAGAATAGTGACCGAAGCCTGATTAGTCAGTTTGAATGACGTCATGTAATTTAAGAGTTGGCGGGGGTTTATTGATTTTCTCAGCCTCTCGCACAACACGCGCTGCACAACAAAACAAAGCTCCAGCACTGATAGCCTGCGAATACAGCCGCCTCTCATCGCTCCCCCTAGCGGCTGGGAGTGATGAGAGGCGGCTGTATTCGCAGGCTGCAGCACTGATGATTCGATGAAAAGGAATAGAGACCGTGCGGTCATGGGACCGAGAATCCGAATAATCTTCACAGCATGGGCGCAAGCTAATATAAGATTGAAAATAATTATCATGGGGAATGGGTTCTGTTCTCTCTGATCATCTTCTTTTCTTGGCCACACTAACTTAATGAAAACTATAGAATGCAAGAGGCTACAAAATATACGCGGTATTCCCAGCAGCTCACACATGCGCGAAAGCGAATTACCCCGTGGAGTGGCAGTGATGGACAGCTGGTTACTATTCGCACGGGCCAGCTGCGGGCCATACGTTTGAAATTACGGTAGTTTGCAGTGTGACACTTGCAGCTAGCTGTATTCTAACTGTCTTAATTATCACAATCCCAAAATATCAGATAGTATATTAAGTAATGCTCCACATAAGAACGATAGCAGACTTCATTGTTCTGCGGCATTGGCTCTTTCTCACATAGAATACCTTTGATTTCAAGAATAGAGGAGGAGCTTATGGTTAATTATATTTCATTATAAAAATAAAGAAAATCCGTTTTAGGAAATGTTCGAGCTTAACCAATCAGAATAGCAGAAGACAATAGCTAACTGAATAATTTTGCTTCTTTGATGAAGTTCCCGAAATAAAATCTCTCTTAAAAATTGCATGTTGTGTGATTGGGTCTCAAATTACTTGAAACCTTAAAAAAATTAGACAAAATGCACCCTGAACCTTAACATTTTAGCGTTTTTTGAGTCTAGGCCAATGAGATCGCTAGTTGTAACAATGAAAAAAGTTGACATTCCATCGTGCGTGGCCGTTGACGCTATCCTTCTTATGCGGATCATTACTTAAGTGGAAAGATATTACAGTTCCCTGTTTATACGCTAATCTTACCGTAGCTGACTTATTTATTTACTTATGCTTTTATGTACTTATTTGTATTTGTTATTTTGCTCTATTTTTCATTAATTGGTTTTATATCGTTTTTATCTCCTGTAAGTTGATGTTTAACTTACAGGAGAATATTGTGGGATAACCTGCATTCCTTGTTGATCCATCAGCGCATTTTTTGTTGCATTTTTGTTCACATTTTTGTTAGATACTATTAATAATTTTTATTCCACATGAGTAGCCTATTTTAACCTTATTGTTTATGCTGATCCTCGATGGTCAATTGGTGTAGTGCACGCTGATTTCGCGTTCGAACGGTATAGGGTTCGAATCAGCACAAAGTGCGTTTTGTTATGTTCTTTTGCTTTCTCTGTTTCCTTTTTCTTCTGTCAGGTTTATTGTGTCTACGTTATTCTAATACAGTGATTCGTTTGTTAAAAAGCGCGAAGTCACTTTAAAGTGCCAGTTACGATGATTCGCTTCTGTTGCTTCTTTGTTTAAAATTTTCTGTAGCGGGCGCTGTTACGTTTACTTACTACTATTAAACGGTCACTATAATTTGTCTCATAATGGAGTTTTATTGCTCTGAACTAAAGGCCCGGCCAAAGGAACGCAACATTTCAACGCAACATCTTGTTTTTAACACGCGTTTGGCCACCCTGTTGCAACATGTTGGATCAAATTTGACCATTTTCAAACTTAATCCAACACCATCCAACATGTTGCAACAAGTTGCGCGCGTTTGGCCAGCTCCTTCACAACACGATCCAACAATGTTGCAAGATGTTGCGTCGAAATGTTGCGTTCGTTTGGCCGGGCCTTAAGAAAATAAGATCAAAGAAATAATTATCAGAAAAAATGTGACTGTAGGCTTTAACTCTGCGAGGATGGAGCCCTCAGCATACGAAAATATTGGCCATAAAAAAAGTAAAAAAAACGTACTCTGGGTGCCCTTTTCTCGCGCTCTCATTCTCTCATAAAATTATTACACGCACCTCGTGTCTCTTATATTTTCGCCACGGAAAGTTCACTCTCGGCTTTGCTCGTTGCAGGCCTCTGGCCAGTCGGTCGGTCTTCGTCCATTCACTTAGGTCACAAGAACACGAAACCAAAACATTTAAAATATGTTCATTACTATCTATATACTGTCGCCGGCGTGACATATCTCACGTTTTACAGGGCTCTGCTACGGTGATGCTTTATATCTGTCATCAGTACCCACGTGATCGAGAATATTCCGGTTATCAACTTTTTTGACATTCCTCAAATAGAACCACTTACAACAGCGTAATAGAGCGTATGCACATGACGTCACGGCGGCCATATTGGTGTACCAAAACAATAGAACGGCGGCCATGTTGGTGTACCAAAACAATCCTGTGAGATTTGAACGCTTTTCTTATGTTAACACTTTCTTTTGTTCCAATAAATTTGCATAGCTGCTTGCCACGTGAGTGCATACGCTCTATAAACAGTACCATAGTACATTTGAATGGTCACACATTGGGATTTCATCAACAGACTCAAATTATCGCGAGGTTACGTGCCCAGTGTTGACCGTACCCATTTATACACCTGGGTGGAGAGAAGCAACGAGGAGTAACTTTCTTCAGTGGAAGAGATCACACTGGAACCACTAACAACTCAATAAACCACGCAGCCTAATCTAAACGCCCAATTGTGACGTGAACAGAACAATATTCGGACAGTTTTGCATGATGGTAAAAACTTACAGGAGATAGCCCAAAGGGCACTGAATTCAGGCTTTTATAATCTCATAAAAGTTTTGATTTCAATATCACGAGAACATTGAAATTCAAGCTTCAGAAGCTTGAATTCCAGTCAATTAAGACCTCTAAGGGCCGATTTACACGGAACAACTTTGTCGCATACGACGCGCTTAAAACATGCTTACGACATGCTTACAACACGATCGAAACACGAATTACTCCGTGTAAATCAACTCAAGTCATGTCGTAAGCGTGTCGCATGCAACAAAGTTGTACCGTGTAAGGCCCAGTTCAAACGTCGAACTTCACATGTGCCGAACCTAATGCAAATTGGCAAGAACAATAGATTTTGCTCATTTGCATTAGGTTCGGCACATGTGAAGTTCGACGTTTGAACTGGGCCTAAATCGGCCCTAAGAGGTAGCACGATCACTGTCACTTTTATATGGGAGTTATATGGGAGTTTCCCCGGGGCTATTCCAGAAATCTTACTGTTTTTTTTTTATTGCTTTATAGGTTTGTTTCTGGAGTGTACAAATAATGGAATGATTGTTACACTGGATCACAGATCAATTGCCAATGTTGACCTAGACAGAGTCACTCTGAACGATTCTTATTGTGAATTGTCTAAATACGGATCTGTAAACTCAACACACCTTTCGATGATGGTTCCTCTTGATTCGTGCATGACGAAACATTCCACGGAAGGCGACACAATCACTTATGAAAACATCCTCATAATTAAGACCCGCGAATATACAGGCGCCGCCAAAATTTCCAGGGAGTTTAAAGCTAGTTTCCCCTTCAAATGCTCCTACCCTCGCTCTGCTGTGGTTTCTGTCGCCAGTTTCTCTCCACGACAGAAAGTCATCCACATCAAAACAGGTATTTATTGGTTAATCGTATCAATAACAAAATCCGCGTTTGTGATTGGTGGTACGCGTGCCTCAGTATTTCTTACGAAATTAGCGCGCCGTCACTTAGGTGTCCAATTACAGCTATCCAATTACAACTTTTTGTAATAAATGTATATTAATATGTTGCTCGCGTCAATCGGGTGCACTGGAATGGCTCCTTTCGCACTGTTTCTCTAGTGGTTTCAAACTGATAGA